>JPKC01002435.1:0-16510 GCA_000750925.1 Pseudogymnoascus sp. VKM F-4518 (FW-2643) | reverse complement strand
CCCCCAGCCATCCGCACCCTCCTCACAACCCTCCACATCCTCCTCCCCACCCTCCTCCTCCCCGCCCTCGACCTCCTCGACCGCGCCCTCCTCACCCGCGTCACCACGGCCCCGCACCTTCCAGAACCGTCCACCACCTCCGGAACAGGGCCTAGCACTACTGGACTGGGGTCCCAGCCCGCAGCCGCGCCAAGCGGGTCCCAGAGAAATCAGATCTACCTCGTGCGCTCCTCGCAGGGGACGCGCGTGCGTGGAGCTGTGGGGGAGAGGGTGTACATTGTCCGGCTTGGGGCGTGGAATTGCAGTTGTGCTGCGTTTGCATTCTCAGCCTTCCCCGGGGCGGCGAGTTCACTTGTTTTTGATGCGGATGAGGAGGAGGTGGAAAGTGATGACGGGGAGGCGGGAGGAGGGGAGGAGTGGCAGTTTGGCGGGGTGAGTAGGGATGGGCTGGGCGGAGGAGTGCCGTGCTGTAAGCATATTCTGGCTTGTGTGTTGGCGGAGAGGATGGGAGGGTGGGTTGGAGGGGTGAAGGAGAGGGAGGTGGGGAGGGAGGAGATGGCGGGGTTGGGGTGTGAAGGGTGAGGGGGCGTGGGAGGAGGGATTGGTATGGATGGGAGTTCTTGGGAGAAGGAGGATATGGGATTTGACATGTGCAGGAGTTATTGGAATGGGGTTCGGGATGCTACGTTTGCTGGGTTGGTAGCATGGAGTTGGGGATAAGGAAATATGGCGTGGCTCCTCTTTGTCAGATTTGACCGAAGCCACGCCTTTACCTCATCAGATGAGGCTCGATGATCAAAAAAGCAAAATTATCACATGCAAAGACACACTGCTAAGCACTGCTAAGCCAAAAATTTATATTGCGCTCTGCTCTAAGGGGTATACTGGGTATCCGCATATTCCAACCCTGCCGCCGCACCAGGCTATAATTACAAACTGAGTAAATGGCAAAATATATCTTCCACCAGCCCACAACCACACCGCCATTCCAATATGCAATAGTAAATCTTAATATATGTCCAATCCAATAGCTCCGATAGATCACGAGGACCACCGCACAACCCCGCGCACGGCACGGCTCACTCACCTCCTCCCTGTCGGATTCACGGCGCGTCGCTGCTTGTTGATCCAGCTCTTCGACACCTCGCTCCGTCGTTGCAGCATCACGGTGTTGCTCTGCACGCGGCTGGAGAGGTCGTACCACGCCATGGTCATCATGCCATACTCGCGCTTGAGATTGTCGTTCTCGCGCTCGAGGGCAGCCTGCACGCGCGATTGCATTAGAAAAAACGAGTTGTATCCAATATGTAAAATTTAGATCGCAGGAGATAACATAATAACAAGTCATGTGGAATACAGAGACAGCCCTGTACCCAGCACGCTTTTCTAAAACGCATACGAAATGACGGGAAAACAAGGGACATCAACATTACCTTTTGCACATCGTTCCCATTCTCCTCCAACTCCTTGACTTGTGCCTATAAAACAAACAATCAGCACACTCTCCTCTACTCCCCCCCCTAGCGGCGCAACTTCGCCAGCGTCCTCCCAATCGCATTTCCCCTCTGGCGCTGTCCCTTCTGGAGTTCGGCCTCTCTCACAAGCGCCTGTTGCGCCCGCGAAGCAGCTACAGTCTCAGCTGCAAAGCGCGCAGCGTCCAGCTCGGCATCTGCAAAAGACGCCTGGGTAGAGACGCGGTGCAGGGCAGTGTCCGCTGCGGCTTGGGGGACGGGGATCCACAGAGGTTGTAGGGTGAAGTCCTTACCTGGAGTTCTGCGATTGTCGCGTCCTTCTTCAATATTTCTTCGGCCTGTGAGGGTAGCTGTTAGCGATCTGCACTTGTGCATCTTCTCACCTATGTGACTGTCGCCGTTGTGATAGGGCTCGCTGCGGGCTGTGGTGGGCCGGGAGTCAGGCAGTGGGATGGTCGCGGGATTAATGAGAGGACGCATCCTCGTCTGGAGTGGGATATGGGATGAAAAATGGTTGCCGATGCGAGATGCCTGCGCAATTTCTTGTGCTGACAGTCTCGCGCTCTTGGTCCGCTTGGGATAGGAGCCCACAAAATATCTGGTGTTGAAGATCCTCCAGTTCCGGGAAGGGAGAGGAGAAAACGGAGTGCTTACGTCTGGTACGGTTGGGGTCGCAGGAACATCCTTGGAATCATCATCCGTGATAGGGGTTTCAGCCTCGATGTTCGTATTCTTCTCGAGGGCCTCGCGAAGCTTGTTGTTAGTAAGTAGCGACTCGATCAGCTGTGATTTCAGGGCCTCGTGGTCAATCTCGAGAGCCTTATATTTGCCCTTAAGAGCGGTTAATTCATTCTCGATGGACTTGGATAGGGATTCCTGCGTGGCCTTGAGCTCCTCGAGGGCATCAATCTCCTCTTTCTCGACCATACTCACTATGAAAACATTAGCATAAATCTGCACACGGATAGGGGATAAAATTACAATCAGCTGTTGCCATCAAGAGTTCTCGTTTGGCGTCCTCATGCTCGGCCTCAAGAGAAGCAAGCTGCTTCTGAAGAGCCGATAGCTGCTCAGTCACGCTCTCATGCGCCCTCTTCAATTCCACGAATGCTTGATCTCTGTAGTACTCAGGTGTAAGCAAGGTTAACGCACCAATGGACATTGCGACATTGACAAACTTTTTATTATCATCCACCAAGTTCATCATCGCGCGCAGCTGCTGTTGCGTGATGACCGCCTTCTCAAACGACTCGCGGTACTTCCCCTCAAGGACCTTGCGATGCGCGTCAGCCTCCTCCAACTGTGCCCGAAGTGAGGCGTTCTCCTGGGCCGCAAGCGTATTCCCCTTCAGGAGGGCATTCTCTGCCTTTAACCTGAAATTCTCGAGGTTGCTCTGTCGGTCCGCGTCGGAATTCTGCATCTGCTCTGCCAGTGTTTGTCCGTGGGGTGAAATCTCGGGGAGGGGGGATTTCTCCCGTAGCTCGAATATGGCCTGTTCGTATTGCGCAATCTTCTCTTCGTGTGTGGATAAGGAGTAACGCAGTTCGGAATTCTCGGCTTCGAGCATCTTCTTCTGGCTCCCAATCTCAAAGATTTCCATCTCGGCCTTGGAGATGCTGTTTTGGTACTGTCGCTGGGAGTTCTCTAGATTGCTGTTACGTTCCCTGAGCTTATCGATGGTTTGAAACTGCGCCTTCAACTCCTCGTTCTCGAGCTCAAGGTCCTTGAAGTTCTTTTGCAGGTCCTTTTGCACCTCGAGCTTGTTCTTGTAGCGGTCAACTGTGTTAGCCTTCTTGGTAAGTTCGTCATTCCGGAACTCGAGTTCCTTGATTTCATCCTGGAGCTGAATGAGGCGCGAGTCGGCATCTTTCAAGTTCGAAAGCTCTCGTCCCATCCTCGCCATCTTGTCGCGGTCTTGCTCGAGTTGGCCCTCTTGCGACTCAATCACCTCATCCCGCTCTCTGATATCATCTTCAAGCCTCCTGATGCGATGGTTCGTCTCATCGTCCCTAATAGGAGCGTTAAGTCTATCTTCAGCGTCTCTGAGGTGATCTTGGAGGCTATCATTATTCTCCTGGAGGTGGGTTAATCGAGTCGTCAAATCTGCTGTCTGCTTCAGTAATCTCTCATTCTCTTGCTCAACTCCCCGCTTCTGCCCTAGAAGAACTCCATATCGATACTCAAGCTGGAATTCATCCGGAGTAGTCTTGCTTGGCGGGGGCTGGTATATCTTGTTTCCCGACTCCCTCGCTTCGTGGGCCTCTGTTATTCTCTGTAGTCTGTTAGCAATCGAAAATTATAGGAGGGGAGGTAAGTACGCACCTGCTCGATAATCTCCTTGATTTCCCCCTGCACGCCTTGATCGAAAGTCATAATCGTACTAATGTAATCCTGGCGCCTGGGCCCGCTCATGGCAGCGACGAGGAGGAACGACGTAAGCTGTTCACACAAGTCAGTAAAAGCTCCCCACACATCCTTGAGATCCATGGCTACCTCGAGGATATCCTCTGTCTTGCCGTCGGCGGAGATGGCGATGAAGCTGGGCGACTCCACCAGCTCCTCCAGCTCGGCGCATTCGGTCACTATGTAGTAGCGGAGACCGCGGATGACCGCTTGGAATGTTTTCTTTTCGTTGATGCGCCGTTTCGTAAAGGTCGGATCGATGTCCGCTGTGGTATATACATGTTAGCCTTCTGGTGAGAGTCAAGGGGGGGAGGAGCGCAGGAGGTACTTACCCATAACCTGGTATAAAAGTTTGCCATCGCTCAGGTCTACCAGAGACCTTGCTTCTTTTTCGAGGGGGAATGTGTTCACCTGTAAGACATCGTCAGCTCTGTGTGTCTGGGGGAGGGGGAGGGGCGAGGGCATACCCAGTGCAACAGCGCGGCCTGCGCCGCCTTGCTGTCAACGTAACTCATTGTTGTCGAGATTCGGTGTCGTTCTGTTACTGAGGGCTATGATCGCGCAAGTGCCAGTATGCTGCGAATAGTGGTATATTGTTGAATATCATTGTCGGTGGGCCGAAAATCGTCGTTGTGTTATAGCTGTCGCAGTTTCATTGTCGCGGCTTTGGCCTCGATATTAGTCCTGTGAGGGAACACTTAACGACAGGGGTGCCGAGGGCCGATCAAAGCATAACACCTGTACCTTTATGCACGCCACAATGAGCCTATTTACGTACAACGGAAACCTCAAAGAACAAACTTCTAGAACAACTCAAAATGATAAAGGGTTACAAGAGTTTTCATTGTGGTTTGATTTTGGGATATAATTATTCGTCAAAGAGTCGCTCCTCTGGCCATCTCCATTTTCGTTCACAAAGCATTCTCAAGCTCATTGTGGGCATTCCCTTGATCACTCACAAAGCATCCAAGTTCACATGAGGGCATTCCCTTGTTCATTCACAATTGCTCACATTACGGGATTCCCTTGTTCGTTCACAAAGCATTCCCAAGCTCTACACGCATTGAGGGCTTTGACATCATAGACTCACTCCTTTCACCATCTCCATTGTCTATTTCTCAAAGCATTATCAAGCTCTACCCATATCGAGAGGGCCCCTTCTCCATTCCCCAACTCTTTATCTACCCACATTGAGAGGGCTCTTCGCATCATACTCCGCGCTCTCAATCAAATCCGGATACTTCAACCCACCCTGCCTCCTCACCTCATCCATCGTCTCCATAATCAACGTGCTCTCCTCCCAACTAATCCACTCACTCTCCAACTTCCCATCCCTCAAGCACCTCGCCGCCTCGTCCGCCTCCCAGAACATCCCCTGCCCCCAGTTATCACGGTCCTTATCCTTCGGAATCGCACATTCCACCTCGACAACCTTCTCCGGGTTCTCATTCATAATGACCCTATAATGCGTAGGGCAGTATGCCGGTCCATCAACCTGAATCTCCCCCTTGGTCCCCGTAATCGTAATAGCAGGCCCGTAATTCTTGCCATGCTTATACCCAGCCCTCAACCCCGTAAGCGCGATACCCATAGCATTGTGCTTGGGGAACTGCAGAATCATACTCGTCATCTCGTCCGCGCCCGTCTCGGCGTACTTCTGGATGGCAGCCAACACCGTCGGCGCCTCCCTCGGCTTCGGCTGCGTGGTATACATGATCTGGAAGACCCAGGTCAAAGCGTAGATACCGATATCCAGCAGTGCGCCGCCAGCAAGCTCCTTATTAACCATGCGATTCTCGTTCGGGAAGTTCAGTTTCCCGCCCTCCGCGTGCTCAGGGAACGACAAGTCCGAGACGACGCGGATGACATCGCCGATCTCGCCACTGGTGACCATCTCGCGGATCTTAACCGACAGCGGGAAGCACCTCGTCCACACAGCCTCCATGAAGAACAACTTCTTCGCCTTGGCAACCTCATACAGCTTCTTCGTCTGCTTGGCATTCACCGTCAGCGATTTCTCGCACAGCACATTCTTCCCCGCCTCGAGTGCCAGCATGGCATTCTGGAAGTGGTGCGAGTGCGGCGTCGCGATGTAGATGATATCGATATTTGCGTCCGCGACCAACTCGGCGTAGGACCCGTATGCCTTTGCGGTGGACGGGCCCTTGCAGGCGTTGATGAAGTCCTGGGCGCGCGAGGCGGAGGAGGAGGACGCGGCGGCGACGAGCTCGTGGCGCACATCGTGGGTGTCTCGCGTGGCGGGGTTGGTGAGGAGGTCTTGGGTGAATTCTGGGGAGGTTGTCAGTTGGGGGAGCTGGGGATGGCGGGGTTGGGTGGCTTACTGGAAGCGATGTTTCCTGTGGCCAGGATACCCCACTTGACGACGAAGGGAGAGGACGACATGGTTTCGAGGTTTTAGAAGACAATTTGGTATTTCCCACAAGTTGAAGCAGCTGAGGAAACTATAATTGCACAGGAACGAGAATCCGAGTTTGAGAAATCCCGGATAAAGCTGCCAGACCTGCTGTCCTTAAACCCCCCGCGGTTCGGAGGAGGGGTACGCGCTCTTGGTAATCGAAAGCGCCCTGCCAATGGCATCCCCGGGTTCTGGGATCGGCGGGAACCCCTCCATAGCACAGAGTAACCATACACGGCAAGAAGCTCTCCAGAAACCCACAACTAAGAGTACCCATTTAGGCACGTTACGCTGGCTACGTTACGTGACCCACCCCGTATCAGGATAAATATCACTTTTTAGATGCATGTTTGGGAATGGTGTTGCTTTTTGTTTTTATTTTTATATAGGATAGCTGTTTCACATGTATCACGTCAGAATAAAATCGCATTATCACTTGCATTTTCTCTCTGGAACTTTGTGAATGATTTAATAAAAATTATATTTCTGGCACCAAGTTCGCCGTGAACGCCGTGCGCTATGCATTGTAATACATCCCATCCACTCCGCCCTCCCCCTTCCGGCCGCTTCTCTCCTCTCAAGGCTCCGTCTTGATCTTTGTCCGCACAGAAAGTAACTCCTCCTATAAACTTGTCAGTTCCCATCCGCCTCACCCACACCCAGAGTAACTCACCTCATTCTTCCTCTTCCCCAGCACCGGTTCCGGCGTCCCCGTCCCGTGCTGGTAGCTCTTCCGTGCCTCCGCGTGGCAGCTGGCGTGATAAATCCTATCCCCCAACTTCACCGCATCCATCCACACAAACTCCTCATCCAGCCATTTCATCTCAAACTTCTCCTGACAAATGGGACAGAGACTGTTGGCGAGCGCGGGATCGTCCGGCACAGCGAGGTACTGTAATTTCTTCGGGCCCTGGGATGCCGGGGCGTCTTTGTCGGCCGCGGTAGCGCTGGCGAGGTGATCTTCATCCGTTTCCCGAGATTTGATCCAATCCTGCCATGTCTGTTAGAATGTATCGTTTGTGAGGGGTGGGATAATACATACCAACTCATCAACATACCAGCTCCGGTGCTGCCCCCGCTTCTCGGCCTCAACCATGCGCTGGTGCACGCGGAAATGCCAGTCCATGTGCGCGGCCTTCTTCTTCTTGCCCTCCTCGTCGGTCTGGAAGCGGCGCCCGCATTGCGTGCACGGGATGCCGAGGCGCTCGTAGAGGCGCACGATCAGGTGGGGGCGGGGACTGAGGGTGTTAGAAGCGTGGACTGACATGGGAGGAAGGGGGGGACTTACATCTTGAGCGATGCGGGTGTGAGTTGCACAATGTCGACGGCGGACTGGGGCGCTCCAGGCCATGCGGGAAGTTGGTGACCAGATTGACCGTGGAGGACTGGAGGGGGGGGGAAGATGCCTTGGAAGGCGCCTGGTGGAGGAAGTTGGGGCATTTGGCGGATTGGTGGTGTCCCCGTCGGCGCAGGTTCACCAGGTAATAGTCCAGCAGCTCGCAGCTGATCGAGGAGAGACGTTGGGTTTGGCGTCGCTGAAGGCGCCCTCGCCGTAGGACCCTGGGCTGGTGGATATGTTGGGAGTGTGTACGACTGTTGGGAGCGCGCTGGCTGTACATTTGCTGGTGGTGGAGGAGGTGTCGCATGAGGTGTCGACGTTGACCTCGCCAGCAGAGCAGCCAATGCATTTTGGCCCCCAAGGAGAGACGCCAGACTGGGCTGCTGAGCAGATGATTGAGATACGGCTACAGGAGTTTGTACAGGTGCCGGCGCCGGTTGCGGCGGCGGCGCTTGCGGCTTAGATGCTGCAGATAACGCCTTGACTTGGTCTTTTATAAGTGCAATCTGGTCAGGAGGCAATTTTTGGCTGCCGAGTATGCTCTGCAGATCAAGCAGGGCCTTAAGTCTTGTCTGAATACTGCCATCATATGGATTTTGAGCAAATTCAGTCTTTGCAGCTGCAATGAGACGTGCAATATCACTGTTCAACGTGTCTATATTATCATCAAGCACCCCATACCCCCGAGATTGTGCAGGCTGAGGCTGCCACGGCTGTGTCGCAGCTGGTGGCGGTTGGTACTGAGCGGGATGTTGTTGCTGGGGATGGTCAGTGAGGGAATCGTCGGGATAAGTGAAGGGACATACCTGTTGGGCTCCATATGGGGGAGGGTACTGAGAGCCAGGATATTGGTTCCCGGCCATATTTGGGTGCTGCAACGGCGGTGTCGCAGTATTTCGGAAAGGCACAGGAGATGGGCGATTCTTGCCGCCAAGTGGTTGTTGTTGTCTGGCGTATTCCTGGTGTGCTTGAATGGCCGACGTCCTGGCCTTGATGAGGGCATTTTCAATCGGTCTGGTAACCTCCGGGAGGAACACCGGCCGTGTATCTATCGACCCAGGGACTGGTTCTTTCCACGTCTTCAACATCTCCTCCATCTTCCGACGCACGTTGTTGTCGACGAGCGCGTACGCTTCCATGAAGGTCGAGAACAGCTGTCGACCGAAGAACAGTGTGTATGGTGTGCCGACATTCTTGACAATCGAATCGAGGAGGTAGAGCGCGGGGAGTTTCTTCAAAGGACCGGTCTAAATCAATGTAAGTAAATAAGTCAAGGCAAATGAAGGAACGCGAATGAATGGAAAAGACGCCAGTCACACCCCTTGCGTCGACGACAGTTCAAGAGTGAACTCTACAGTATGAAAAATGTCACCTACCCGTTTAATGTGATCCTTCAGCGCCTCCGAGATGGCGAGGGCATTCTCTGTATTCTCTTTCGCGATGATGGTTAGGTTGCTGATTTCATATCTCGAGTTCATAGTCAAGTCCTCAAGCGCGACCTTGAAGTCCTCCGCCACCTCATCTGACGCCCCGTAAGACATGGTTATGGGTTATGTAGTAGAGAAAGGTAGCGTGCAAATGGAAAAACGAGAAAACAAGCAATTGGCCCGTCGGCGGATGACGAGTGGAAATCGGCCGTGGGGGAGAGGCGCGCCCACAGCGACACAGTTGTTCAACGGGGGGCAGGTTCTGGTCTCAACAGCAGCACCTAGTTACATCCATGCAAGATAGTTTTCAACTCTCTGGGAGAACTAGAAGAGTGTATTTGATGTCTGCCTCCTTCAAATCATGAAAGTACCCCACTTCGCCTGCTCGACGGCCTCCAAGCAACGATGATTCACCCAACCTCCTGTACCCAGGTTCGCCAGTATTATTCGCAGTTAGAGCCTCTGAGGCTGTGATTCTGTGGGGGTTGAAGGGGAGATGTGTGTATTGGGAGTGAATGAGTGTTGGAGTAGTGGTAGAGGGCTTTTACCTCTGGAACGAAGAGAGGTAGCTGTGATGGGTGAAGTTGTCCAAGTTGCAGTTGGCGACGCGAACAAAACCACGGGCTTGGCATTTAAAGTCGACGCTAGTCTATTTTAGGGTGCCGATAAGATCTGGTCGATATGATATGGAAGTGATCATATCACCACCAAAGTGTAGGTGAAAGAGTAATTTAATGAGGAAGTTAATTGCAAAACCGATGAGTATAATAGTACGGTTTGTCAATTTGATATCTAATGTGGGTGTGAATGTGAACTTTAATCACTCATTCTGATACTCCCCGGCCACACCGGACATATCGCGTGAGCATCTTCAATTTCTACCTACGTCCTTTTATAACTTCTATCTACCGTACCCCTCACAGTATAGATGAAAGAATATAAATCACTTTCACTGCCCAATATTTCATCCAAACGTTGTTCCCATCAACATTTGGAATTAGCTCGACAAAGCAGGTCGTCCACGTCGGGAAGGTACTTATCCCTCCAAAACGTCACATGCATCCCAGGCATCCCATAAACCGCACCACAAACGCCACCACAAATCCCCCATAAGACTCAACCTCAACCTTTCAACCTTTATACAAAAACCCCTACATACTCTACACACAATAAAATAAATAAATCCTACCATATCCCGCTTCAACTCTCCTACCTACCTCTAGCAACACATACCATCACACCCCACCAACACAAGCAACAATGAAACTCACCCTCCTCGCCCCCCTCCTCACCCTCCTCGCCCTCGCCGCCGCCGCCGCCCAACCCCAGCGCCAAGTCATCGTCTCATACCCCGATAACACGCCCAACAGCGTGCTGGAGGCGGCGATGGATGAGATCCGCGCGGCGGGGGGGATAATTACGCATGAGTACAAGATTTTCAAGTGAGTAGCAGTCTCCCGGCCTGTTTTGTCCTGTATCAGCTTCGGTCTCCGATCCTCTGTTGCCGTGTTCGTTTGGTTTGGTGGATGGCGGCTGGAGGGGTAGTGGATGATGAACGGCTGATGGAGGGCTGATGGACGGCCGGCGGATGGATAGATGATGAACACAGCTAACACCCACCCAGAGGATTCGCCGCCAAAGCCTCCGTCAAAGCCCTCGAGACCGTCCAAGCAATGGGCTCAGAATACGTCGCGCTGATCGAGGAGGACGCTATTGTCTCTGTGAATAGTGGTGGTGCGCAGTAGCTGGCCGATGATCGATGATCGATGATGGGGTTGCCGCGGGATGCGCCGGGTGCGCGGGGATGATGGCTTGGAATGAATGATGATGATACGATATGGATGGAATGGGCTGGGATATGCTGTGTTTGAGGGCGAGATGGGGGATTGGAGTTTAGGATGGGAATAATGGCTAAACATGAAAGTTATATTGAATTTGAATCGATGGATTGAACGAACGTATTGATCTCTTCCCTCTCCATCCCTTCCGTGACGCCAGTCCCTGTGGCTCTATGCCTATTCCCTACTCCCCCAGCAAATTCTGCCTGATACCGAGATACCGTACTACCACGCCTTTGAACGATTTCCACCCACCATCACCGCTCGCGCATACAAGTCGACCTAAAAATCGCAAACCCGCGGCCTTCAAATCCAACCTCCATGACGACATCCTCACGTGATATCTCCCACGTGGTATGGAATGCATCACGTGATATCAACTCAACTCATCTCACATCATACCTGCCACTCCGGCGCCCCCCGCGCAACAGACAGGACAGATGATGGTAACACACCCCTTAGTACGGAGTGCACCGTCAGTTGCTGGGTAGAACCAGCCGCGCTAGTAAATGAAGGCAAGTCAAGGCGTAGCAGAGGACCGCTGTCCGTCAGCCAATTACTCTACTGCTTACCTCGCTGTGTAAAGGGAGGTTCAAGGGGCGGGAGTTCGAGGAGGAGGGTTTGGGGGGAATGGGTACAGCGGTATCTGGTGTGTTCTTTCGTGGCTGGGCGGGAGGGAAGCGATGCGGTCATCTGTGCGTTTTACCATTGAGCGGGAGGAGAGGCGGGGGGAGTGGTTGTTACTACGGTGGTAGAGCAGAGTAGTGCCGGAGCGGAGTTTGCGGTGGTTATTTGTGTCGTGCTCACTTTCTCACGCCCTGTCTGTCTGGCTGTCCATCTATCTGTCTGGCTAGCTAGATGGATGGCTGGATGGTAGGTGGGTGGTAGAGTAGGTGGGTGGTGCCCGCCTACCTGTGTAGAGAACGGACTTGTCCTTCCCTCTCCGTACCTCTCGCCGCAGCGGCTTGTCCTGTACCCTGTCTCGTGCGCGCGCGCAGCACCGCAACCTTGCTTTTCTAGTGAGGGGAAAAGTAGGGAAGGGAGTGGAAAGCGTGAGTAGGGTGAGCAGGGAGGAAAGAACGGGGCGGGATTTGCTTGCTAGTACGGGCAGTGGGTGGTGAGGTAGGTTGTTATTTGGAGCGCTGCACAGGCCAGGCCCCGTCTTTGAGATTTGTCTGAGGTGGATGGGCTGTGGGTGGTGGGTGGAGGAGTGTGGGCGTGAGCGTGGGTTTTTTGAGGGGACGACTGTGCTCCATGACTTGGGTTGTGAGTGATGATTACAGTAAGGCTTGCGGCGGTCCTCCTTTCCCCCCCTTCCTGGCTGTGGAGGTGCAAGCAACATGGGCAAGAAAGTGGCATGGTACAGGAGGGAGGGATGGGTCTGTAGTCTGTAGTCTGGATGAGGGTGGACGGGATGTGGTTGATCCGTAGTAGTTGCTGTGTTGTGTGTGGTGTGTGCATGCGTGTGTATGGTACTTGCAGTATGGGGTGTGTACATATGGTGGGTGGTTGTACCGTTTATCGTATTTCGTATCTTGGGGATGCCTGTCTGTTTCTCTACGCGACATCGACATGGCTGGTAGTGTAAAGTAGGTGGTAGCTGGTAGGTGGCTGGCTCTTTCTCACACACATGGGCGCAATCAAGGTGTACATACGTATGTACGTGCATACATACAAACTGTACTTACATACACCCACCACTACCACTCTACATACATACTGTATGATGTCGTGCGTGTTGCGCTCGGTGGAGTCGTATCGCATAGGATGGCACAGGATGGAAGAAAGTTGACCCTCTACGGGAGATTTTGTCTCTGGTAGAGTGAGCAAAGAAGCGGGGATGCAGGAGTGTTACTCTCCTCTGGTCATCTCACAGTACAGTTTGTATGCCAGTATGTATGCCATATATGCGTGTCTCTCCGCGCCCTGTACATACATGAGCATGAGCGCTCTATATGCGTGTTGTATGCGTGTCTCTCAGCTGTGGGTGGGCACAGTACGGTATACGGTATGTGAGATATGTGTGGTATGGGCGGTATGTGAGCACAGAGAGGTTGGTTAGGAAGTTGTGGGAAGTGTGGATGGGTGTGGGTGGGTGGTGATGGGGTAGGTGGGTGAGCAGTATGAGTATGAGCGCTCTCTCTCTCTCCTCTCTCTGTTATGATTGAGGTCATGTACCCCATGTATCTCCGCGCCTCCGTACTCGGTTACGTTCCTCTGGTCTGAGGTGAGGGAGTAGAAGTCACAGGTACAAAGATGGATATGCACGGTGATTGGGTGGATCGAGGCATCTTTCCCGGTTTGAGTGTGTGAGTAGTGTGGTGAGCGTGGTGCCCCTCCGCGGTCTGCGCCCATTCTGCCTCCCATCTCACTTTTGCCCATGCTCATGCTCATCACCCAAACACACCCTACCACAAATGATGGCAGTCGGCACCAGTCGGCACCAGAAATGATAGCTAGATGCAGTTTAGCGCGGTCTTTAATGTGCTTTAACGTGCTTTATGTGGTGCATTTTCCTACTACTAAGGTAGAGTAGAGAAGAGTACTACCGTACTACTCGTACTATCCGTACTATAGCAAGGTCGAGCAAGGTCGAGCAAGGTCGAGCAAGGTCGAGCAGCATTACCCAGCCCAGTCCCAGTCCCAGTCCCAGTCCTAGTCAGTCCCAGTCCTAGTCAGTCCCAGTACCAGCAGTAGAGTAGTACTCTCCTAGTTTAGTACTCTCCCAGTAGTACCATCTCTACCAGTAGTACATACCACCGGTACCACACAAATCGCTGTACCGCAGTACCAGATGGCAGGTACCTGTTGTAACCAGTCAAAAGTACCACCGGCACCCAGCCAGTAGGAGCAGTACTTCTACGACAGCTCTGCTACTACTCTGCTAGTATGGGAGCTGCGACAGAGCTGTACTATGAGCAGTCCTGCTCATCTCGTACACACAGCAGAGTAGACTGGCTGTGTATACTTCTCGTGCACACAACACAGTACGCCTACCTACTGTAGTATGTACATACAATTCGCGCATCGTGGTGTGCGTACTGTGTGTATTGTTGTGTGTACTGTTATGTGTACATACACACACAACTCTCACCAGTACTTTGCCCATCCTATGCGCACGAACTGTACGGAGTATACACACATACATACACATACACACATAAACACACACACACACCAAAGAGTGCCCACCTATCCTACAGTACACACACCAAATAACACACACCAAGTACGCACCAGTACGCAGTACACAGTACACACTACAGTACTCCTACTACTCCTACTCCTCCCCCTCCCCCCTCCCCTCCCCGCCCGCACCATACATACCACACACGCACATTTCTCCCATACAACTGCCCACGCCCACCTCCCACCTCCCACTCCTACTCCCACCTTCCCTCACACATACTACTACGCTCTCACCCACCTACCTCTCTCCCTCTTCACTACACACAACTCTGCCTCATAACTCTCCCTCACAAATACCATACGCCTACGCACCTTACAACAAAGGTCACTCATATTCCAACAGGTATGTTTACCGAATATCTTCAACCTTCCCATCCTTATACCAAAAGAATACAATTATTTGAGTCGCGTTTATCGCTTTTCATTCTCTATAATTGTCTTTGCTTTATCCCATTTCTCTGCCCATTTCTGCTTGTTGTTTTCGTTCGTCGTCTGTCGTCGAACTTCACACTCACTCTCACCCACCTCACCTTACCTTGGGCGCTCATCTGATCTCGCACTGACGCGCCTGTTCCTCACAGTCAATTCTACCCTCACACAGCAACCTTTTCGAAAACTCTCAATCAATCATCGTAAGTTCCTCATCAATCGCCATTCTTTCATTCACCCTTTGCGCTTTCCCGTCGCGTCCGATCTGGACCTCCCATCGACACACGCCTACGACCTCACTCACCCACCACACCTCCACGCGATTTCACCCACACAAAAGTTCTCACATTTGTCGCGACCTCCCAGCGCGACAATCGCCCAACCACCACCCAACCCGTCGCTCCAACCTTCCATCGCGCTCCAACCGGATCGCAAAGCTGTCTTTGTTCATCGCGCAAATTGGCTGAACTTGAATTGACCCATTTCTCCAGAACTCACAACACCTTACCGCAAACATGCCTAAGGAGACCAAGACCAAGCGCGCCACCAAGCCCAGAGGCGAGAAGAAGAAGAAGGGTGCGTGGATTTCCCTTCCGAGATGCCATTGACGCGTCCATGCTGACTTTGGGACAGACCCAAACGCGCCTAAGCGTGGTCTCTCGGCCTACATGTTCTTCGCCCAGGAGCAGCGCGACAACGTCCGTGAGGAAAACCCCGGAATCTCATTCGGTAAGACATCCCCAATCTAACCATCAATAATTACGACTTGCTAACCACTCTCGCGATCCACAGGCCAGGTCGGCAAAGTCCTCGGCGAGAGATGGAAGGCCCTCAACGACAAGCAGCGCACCCCCTACGAGACCAAGGCACAAGAGGACAAGAAGCGCTACGAAGACGAGAAGGCTTCGTACAATGTAAGTGCCGAGAAGCCGGTCGGCGTCCGCAAACGTCCCAGCCGCACTGATTGACGCGTCGTGCAGGCTGATGCCGAGGAAGAGTCGGGCTAGGTTGCTCTCTTGACACGACCTGCTCCTCGCGCTTTCGAGTGAGGGTAATGATGTGCCTGTCCTGCTGCTGCCACGGCCTCTCGGATTCGGTGGTGAAGAAAACAAAAAACTACTTTGCCGATTGCTGAAAGCGGTGGTGGTGGTGTTTGTTGGGACGCGTTTTGTTGCCGTTTTTTCTCTCGTGTGGGGGGACCTGTAGTCGTTCTCTCTCTTCCATTTATTGCTTTGGGCTCGGCTGGGCGGGGGTGTTGATTGCGGTCGGTCGGTGGGCGAGGGGGGGCTGCGTTATGCTACTACTACTTGCTACTACTCTAAACGTAACTGTGCTTTTTTTCCAATGTTTTAACTCGTGGTGTGGTGTGACTGGGGTTTATTGAAGTGTGCGTTTTTTGGTTTTTGGTTTGCTCGGACGGTTTAGGCTTTCCACTCGTAGCAGATGAGGCTCGGAGGGTGGGAATCTTAGACGTTCATTGCTTGCCATCATCCTTCTTCGTGTTGGGCTTGTATGATAACTGGTGACTGAACCCGAACCCGAACCCTTGATGTTTTAAGGCCTGGACCTGCCATACCCCGTTCCCCGTCTCCACATGCAGGAACCGCTCAAATCATCACCTTGTACGATTAGCATTCTCAAATGATATCCCGGTAGTACCGCGGCTGCGACACAAGGGTTTGTCTGTTTATGCGTATATTGCCAGAGTCTTGTGGTGCTGTGTGTGTGTGTGAGTCTCGGGGTCCTTGGTCGTCCTGAAGCTTGCACCCGTGCCCGTCTGATATTTATTCCAGCCAATGGGTTTGGGGATACAGAGGGTGATGGCGATAGGAGGGCGGTGTGGTGTGCTACCGAACATGAATGGCGGTGTTCGTGCAAGACGGGGACCATGTGGGTGAAGCGAGGAACTGAGAAACCTCGACGTTTATCAGACGTCTACATAGACTCCCCAATCCTTCCCAATCCCACCATCCACCCATCCCATAACAACCCCCCCC
>JPKC01002434.1:0-36859 GCA_000750925.1 Pseudogymnoascus sp. VKM F-4518 (FW-2643) | reverse complement strand
TTAATATAGTAGTTCAATCCCCAAATCATGCCTCGGCTCTACATAGCCATGTACGAAGCCGGAACCGGAAACTATGAGCACTGGGCTCTTTGTCTCGACGACGGAGACGGTGACGTACCAACTATCTTTGAAGTTAGCGGCGAACATGGAACCTTTGAGAAGAGCGCTGTCCAGGATGAGCCCAAAAGCAGGCTGCGGCACAAGCGAAATATTGCAGTTGGAGAAGTTAACGAGCGTGATATCCCAGAGCTCCTGAAAGTGATAGGCAATGCAAAAGTCGATAATGACACTACGGAGTGGAATTGTCAGGATTATGTGATTGAGCTGCTAGAAACGCTTTATGACGAGTGCATTATTGACGAGGACGACGAGACGTACAAGAGGGGCATGAAGAAGGCGAAGGATAAGTATTTTGGTCCCTTATAGGAAGCTGTTCCTGCATTATGTGAAATGTGAGTGATCTATTATAATATACACGCGCTCTACAACCTGTTTGTTGTATGCGTCTAATACATGGCGAACTGGTTCATACCCGTCACTTTCCTACATCCCCCTTCCCCACCACCGCTAACTGATACGTCGCCAGCTGTCCCTCCGTCATCACACTCGGACTCCCCACCATAACATCCTCGCCCCTGTTATTCTTCGGGAATGCAATCACATCCCTAATACTCTCTGTCCCAGTCATAACCGCCACCATCCGATCCAGCCCCAACGCCATGCCTGCATGCGGCGGACACCCGGCCCTGAGCGCCTCAAACAGGTGCTTGAAGTCCGCGAGCCGGGCCTCTGGCATGCGCAGCGCCTCGCGCATGATCCACTCCTGCATCTGCGCGCTGTGAATACGGCGCGAGCCGCCGCCGAGCTCGACGCCGTTGAGGACGAGGTCGAAGTGGTCCGCCACGGCGCTGAGGGGGTCGGAGTGGAGGAGGTCGACGTCTGCGGGGGTTTTGGGGGAGGTGAAGGGGTGGTGGGTGGAGGAGAAGCCGGCGGTGCCGCCTTGGCCGGGATCGGTGGTGTTGGACGGGGTGAAGAGGGGAAAGTCGACGATCCAGAGGAAGTTGAAGGATGGGCCGGGGTCGATGAGGTCGGCGGCTATGGCGGATTTGTGGATGTGGCTGCGCAGCCGGCCAAGGGGTGTGGAGCCGCCGGATAGTTTGACGTCCCTGGGGCGCGCTTGGAGGATTATGAGATCGCCTTGTTCTAAGGGTTCGCGCATGGAGGGTGGGGACCAAGTGTTGGTTTCTGTGGCTGGTGCTGGGTTCCCGGCGGATACCTCATTCGTAGCGGCCATAATTTTGTCCACAATTGCTTGATCTTCAGAACTGGCTGGCTCCTCCACACCCGCTCCATAAAATGCCCTTATACTTTCGAGACCCTCGTGACCGAATGCTGCGAGGCCCTCCAATGGCTTCATAGGGTCGTAGATAAAGACGCCAGGGCCGCCGTCAGGGTTATCATGGAATGGACGCATTTCAGGCGAATCCATGAGTGTCTTGACGAAGGCACCGACCTGCCTTGGGCTACAGTTCAAGTTTATTTTGAAAATGTCGATAATGGGGTCGTCTAGCGAGGTGATCATGCTCTTCAAATTATGCGGAACTATGCTTTCAACTCTGTAGGTCTGGAAGAGTTAGTAGATGTAGTCTCACGGGGTTGATAGACCTACCAAGTCTTTGATACGGAGATCCGGTTTATCGACACCATGGAACCTCATGGCGTTGTCATACGTCATGCGCAAAAAAGGTGCTGATGGTATGTCTCTATCGGACCCTGCCCATAGCTTTTGCCTGAGTTTCCACATGTCCACAATGAAGCTTTCCATCCTCTTCATTACGCCATCAGCATTTGTGAAAGCCATCTCCATATCCAGCTTCAATGGTGTCAGTACATTGTACCTCTGTATCGCCACGGGGTACTCACCTGGGTGAACTCTGGTTGCCGATCAGCGCGAAGGTCCTCGTCGCGGAAGCAACGGGCGACTTGGAAATATCTGTTGATACCACTGGCCATCAAAACTTGCTTGTACTGCTGCGGGCTTTGCGGCAGCGCATAAGCATGTCCGGACGTGCGGCTTGGGACAAGAAACTCTCTGGCGCCTTCGGGAGTAGATTTGAACAGTATAGGCGTCTCAACCTCATGGAAGTCTGGAAGTGCCGTTCGTATACCCTTCAGTACCTCGCTCCTGAATATGAGGCGTTTCTTGAGAGTCTCATCGAATCGGATTTGTAGATGCCTTAGCTCGGGCCCGTATGTTGCATCTTCTCCGAGAAGAATATCTACCGGAAAGTCGTTCAGAGACTGGACGGAGTCTATCAAGAGCTCATATTCTTGAGGCGGTTGTTTTCCATCCTTTGTCGGCTTGATGTTCTTCCACTGGAGAGTGCCGACGACTTCTATCGGTGTGTTCGCTCTGGTAGCCTTGAGGATTTTGTGGGCGTCCGGGCTCCTATCTCGTAGAGAGATAAGTTGAATGGTCGCACCGCCGTCCGACAATGGAGCGAAGGTCATCTTGCCGGAGACGTTGCGTACATTGCCGAGAGAGCCCTGGACTCGGACCGATTTCCCAATGCCATCGCTCTCGGGAGATTTAATGATGCTGGCCAAGTTGCTCGAGGAAGGAGATTCATGGCGCTGAACTAGGTGGGAAACCAACATTAGCTGCGGGCTTCACGAGTAATACGGACCGGGGCAATCTACGGGTCTCTTTGAATTGCTTCATCCATGGTAGCTCGTTTGGGCCAATTGTGCTAGCTCCACCAGCCGCCTCAGCAGATGATGGGAGAGCATCTGCAGCGGCACCCGTAGGTAATCCTGCCAACGTTCTCCGAGTCAAGCCAAAAGCAGCAATGGCCGATGAGCCACTATTAGGCAATCCATGGGATACAATCCTGGCGCCGACTCGAGGGCGGCAACATGCCCTCAACATTGGTTGTGAAATTTGCAAAGCTTCGTCTCGGTATCAAGTACAGAAGATCATATATGGAATGCGTATATACAATGATAATGAACGTGAATAAAGAAGTGAAAGTGGTAATACAGGCGGAGATGGGGATGGAAGTCGGCGAGGCTGTCGGAATAAAATACAGGACCTTACTCAGCCTTGCGTAATAACCTCATATCCAAGGCAACAATATTCTCGCTAACGTACGTTTGCGCTAAGTTCAAATAAATACCGCTCGCCGTGTAGAATTTCGATCTTTATCCTTCCAAGTTTTAAACAGTAAGTGTGATTGCTCGCTCCCCCAGCGTTATACCTTCATCCAACACAGTGCAACCTTGCTAACTTATCCGTTTCAGAATGATGAAAGCCTAGCGTGTTTTATATGATATGGCCTCCTCCTCGTTGAGCCTCCGAACTCTCCCTTTACAGGGCTTAAGTGGTTTGGTTGCAAGGCGAGGTTGGAGGACGTGAAATCAGCGTTCGCCACACCCCCCTTGTTAACAAGCGGACGCGAATACGGCATCTCTGATCCTTAAATGCCTTGGAAGGGCTCATTCTTTGATTTTTGTTGTTAGTTGGGACCCGTGCAAGCGCCGTTGGTGGCCGAGTCCCATCCAGCCGGGGCGGTGCCATGAGGGCCATTGTTGGCGGGTAATGCGAGAAAAAGGGCGAGGGACACCATTACAAGTGTTCTGATGTCTGGAGCCTTGATATCTCGCGGAATTGTATTTTGATTTGCGCCTTGGGCTTCTTTGTTTTTAGCTGTTAGATATCCCCCGAGCACGCCGCACTATTTCGGATTAATCACAATATGACTTGTATTCTTCCGCTTTGCAAACAATGTGTGCTATATTATCTGCTGTGATAACGATTATATATTAAAAGCGCTGAAGTAGTAAAATTAAACGCTCATGTATGTTCGTTGGTGTGGTGCGGATAATGCGGCCGCCCACTTACGTTGGGCCACATGGATTTGATGTTTATGACGCTCATCCTCAGTCCCCTGGCTCAACCCAAGCTTTGTTCAACTAACAACCAACAACTTCGCCTCGAAATACCAACAACGGCCTTCCAACAGCGGCTACAAATACATATAGGACTATTCTGCGCTTGAATCCGCAACTCCGAAGCGAACTATATCTTGCCTATAAATCCCCCGCACTCACGATGCCAGCCTGTTGCTAGATGAGATCGGGAGACCCCTACATTATTGACCGGGATTGACACGAGCTTAATCTTGCGATTAACAACACCACGTCTGTTTGCGCGCCCACGATATACAGGATTCACGAGGCACCAAAGGCTTCTCTAGCCGTCTCTACATAGGCTAGGATTTGTAGCGGTACTGTCTATGCGCACATCCTCGCCATTGACTGTTCGTCTCCTGCCGGAAACCTTGAAGGCCTAGCCCGTCGACAGTACGCCTGTGGCATGAAAGCATGTCAAGTTCATTCGAGAAATCTGTGAAGGGCGCGACAAAGATCAAGGTGACTTGCCCTTTCCAACTGCTCATCGGCGCTCCGTCCTATCCAGTACTGACTATCTCGCCCTCTCCCAGCTTGCCCCGCCGAAATCAAAATACATTGAGCATATCCTCATCGCAACACACTCCGGCGAACATGGCGTCGCAGAAGTCTTTCGGGCCCTTCAAAACCGGTTACGCGACTCCACATGGACGGTGGTTTTCAAGGGTCTCATAACTGTACACCTGATGATTCGGGAAGGGTCACCGGATGTTACGTTGGAGTTTCTATCAAACCACAAGAACATGTTGGCTACAAGCAGCTTCACGGACGGTATGTACAAAGTCTGGCAACCCAAGCGTATGTGCATATAGTGTGTCACCGCGGGTCGGATATAGTGTATCGCATAGGAATGAGTTATTCGCGCACGTTGCTGATTGTTCTCCAGTTCAAACGCATGGCAAGAATATCCGCCACTATTCGAGCTACCTGACTGAACGAGCAAGAGGATACCGACATAGCAAATGCGATTTTGTCCGAGGAGCCGAGAATCGATTTCAAAGGTTAACCGTCGACAAGGGCTTGCTGCGGGAGACCGAACTCGTCCAACTGCAGATCAGTGCCCTGCTAAAATGCGACGTAAGTTATGCATATGCGAAGAGAAAGATTGATCTCTAATACTCTATAGGTGCTTGATAATGAGCCCGAGAACGAAATCACAATCACTGTATTCCGTATGTTGGTCCTTGACCTTCTGGCACTTTACCATGTCATCAACCAAGCAATGATTGCCATCCTAGGTATGCTCGACGGCTTCCATTGATCATATGGCGATGCTGATCAAGTGTAGGACAATTCTTTGAAATGACAAAAACAGATGCCCAGAGAGCTTTAGAGATATACAGAAGATTCACCAAGCACACGGACCTTGTAGTTGCATATCTTGGTACCGCACGGACATATGAGCACAAGACACGAGTCGAGGTACCAAAGCTGAAGCATGCTCCTGTGAACTTAGGAAAGCAGTTGGAGGATTACCTCGCCGACCCCGATTTTGATATCAACAGGCGGCAATACCTGGCGGAAGAGGAGGCAAAGAAGAAAAAGAACGGCACATTCAAACCATTCCTCACTGCACAGAAGACTGGTGGTAGCTCTTCTCGTCCCGATACGGCAAAGGCATTCCCGGATGCCAAACCAACTAAAGAGACGGCGGCCACTACAACAAAGGCACAGCCGGCTCCACCTAAAGGTCCTGCCCCAGACCTGATAGATTTCTTCGCCTCGATCGAACTAAAGCAAGAGCCCCTCGACACTGCTCCTCCTCCGCAGCAGCAGCCGAATGCGCCCAACTTCACAGGCGCCCCGCAGTTCCAAGGGCAGCAACAGCAACCTATGCAGCAGCAAGCTATCCACCAGCAACAGGCATTCCAACAGAATGGGTTCGTGCAGCAGCCAACAGGCTTCCAGGACCCAAACCAACAGCAGCAACTTCAATTTAATAACGGATTCACACAACCTCAACAAGTCCAACAACCACAGCAACTCCAACCTAACATGACTGGAGCCGGCTTCGGGGGTTACACCCCGCAACCACAGTCATACCCGTCAAACTTCCTCTCCCCAACCAACCAAAATACCCTCTCACCCTTCCCCGGACAATCACAACAACCCTTTCAAGCCGGGCCCCAGCAACAACAAGTCACTAACCCCTTCCGCGCAAGCATGATGATGAACCACGCCGCCACCGCAAGCCCAACCACCATGGGCCAGAATCCTACCAGCCACACACTCTCCCCCGTGTCGCCTCAAAACACAAACCCCTTCGCCAAACCGGCCTCTGCTCCTCCTGGAGGGGCACAAGCACAGCAATATCAACCCACCGGCCCCACCGCGAGCCCACTACAGCCAGCACCTACGGGGACGAACCCGTTCGCGCGACGGCCCGGGACGAGCGGTGCGGGAACACCGGGTGGATTGGCACCACAGCCTACAGGCACAAACCCGTTTAGGCAGAGTGCGTTTGTGAATACGGCGACAGGGATGGGGTGGCAGAATAATCAGGCGCCGATTGGAGGAGGGCTGGACACGATGCCGACGATTGAGGT
The DNA here is from genome assembly GCA_000750925.1 of Pseudogymnoascus sp. VKM F-4518 (FW-2643). NCBI lineage: Eukaryota > Fungi > Ascomycota > Leotiomycetes > Thelebolales > Thelebolaceae > Pseudogymnoascus > Pseudogymnoascus sp. VKM F-4518 (FW-2643). The sequence continues at coordinate 30,344 of JPKC01002434.1, read as the reverse complement.
GTTTCCGAGGCCGACGCAGCAGCAGCCGTGGTCGCAGTAGATGGGATGGGAGACGAGGGATGGGTTTGAAACCTTGCATGGTGTAGATGGATTTGTGGAATGCGGATAGGGGTGGGGGGAGCGACGTGGACTTGACTTGACTAGGGTTGATATAGCGTTGATTTTATGAGGCCGAGATGGAAGGGTTGACAGGGCAGAGGTAGAAAGGTAGCTGGCAAGCTATAGCTCTGAGACAGGATACGTAATACCATTTCGAAAGACGGCGTGGTTCACAGTGCACTGTCTTTGTAACTTAATGTATTTGATACGTCTCCAACCACACACTTCGCTGTACGATTACAACGTATCTTATATTATGAAAAAAAGTATGTAAATATAAAGGGTGAAACGAATCGTCATGGCCATTGAGGCCAACAGGCCAGGTCCACGACGTCAGAGGGCCCTAAACTTTGATCTTGGACCAAGCGCGAAGATGAAAAGCGAACTCTCCATCATTTTGGTTCGCTTGTTCCTTTTTCCCCGACACAAATTCTATCACCAGCAAGGATACTCTTGCATCCCTCAAAGCCGCCCGACCTCAAATATACAAGTCATATTTCCTATCTACCTACTGTCTCCCAAGCCTCGCGGCCATAAATCTACTCACTTTCTTCGGTCTCCCTTCGTCGTCATACACGTCAGCATATTCTAGTATCGTTCCTTCATCATCAACCTCCTGTTCTTGCTTCTTGAATCCTCCCTCTCGCTGAATCATCCTGTTCCTCAAACGATGAAACTCCGTCGAGACCTCCTGGTGTAACAAGCCCGGATCGAGCTCATCTGGCTCCGTTACCGCACTACTCTCCACGACCTCTCGCTCCACAACTTGTGTGGCGAGTGTTGCATTCTCAGGGCCAGTAGGGACGGCGCGTTCACTTCGTGACGACTGGGCTGGTGGTTGTGGAGGGATGAAGGACTGAGCAGGATTAGCCTGTCGTGATGACTTAAACCGGGAAACTTTCTTCGCGGTCGGAGGTGTAGGTGCTGCGACGGGAGCTGGTTGGCGCTCCACAATGTCGGTGATAGGTGCTGGGACCACGGTAGGTTTCGGGGGCGTGGGTTTACCAGCAGCCTTGGTTTCGGGAGCCGGGGAGACATCGATATCTTCGGCGAAACGAACTCCCTTACCCTTCTTGACTACCTTCCCTCCTTCCTCTGCCGGCTTATCAGGTGACTGTAGCTGTGCCGCACGATCCACATCCTCCTGTGTGATCTTAATCTGGGCGATCCCCGCGTCCGGCTCCGTCCTCTCTGTGGATACATCCGATGACGGCTTCGGGCCAAGATTCTGCATCATCCTTACGCCCAATTTCTCTTCCAGCTCGCGCATCCGCTGGTGCAAGTCGTCATCCACAGCCTTGCGCGTTGAGCGGCCGAACGCGTCTTCGTCATCATCGCCGTCACTGAACTCGTCGTCATAGCCCTCATCGTCTTCGGACCACTCGCTACCGGATTCGAGGTCGAGCTCAGCGACTACGGCGCCGATTTCAGACATGGAGTATTGGAGCATTTCGCGTCGAAGGGCTGCCTCCTCTTCAGTCTCAGAAGTGGGCACAATAGGCGCATCAGGGCCGGTGGAGGGAAGGGGTTCGTTTTGGGCTTTGGAGAGGGACATTATTTGGGCGACTCGATCATCGGTTTGGGTTGGTTCGGATGAGGGCCCGGGTTTCGTGTCGTCGGTGAAGGTGACGCTCTTCTTCCGGGGTTGGATACTTGGTCGTGTAGGCGCTGCATCTTCAGTGGCCGTGTCGGTGGGCTCTTTTAGTGAAGGTTTAGACGTTGTAGGCAATAATTTTGTCACGTCGTCTTCCTCCACTTCTGTTGCGTCGACGGGTTCCAACCCTCTTGCTTGAATCTCTTCTTCGGTGACGCCGACCTGTCGTAGAACATCCAATAACTGTTGCTTCTCGCTTCCAGGTGTGTTCGTTTTGTAACTTATCACATTCCCTTCATCATCTAACTCCTCTATGATCTCCGTCAGTGGTAGACCTTCATCATCTCTTGCACCGTCTTCTAACTCCTCAGACACCATCCCAACCTTTTCCAGTTTGTCTTCCGCGGCATGTAACTGCTTCTCAGCTGTCTTCACATTTTGTGCCACATAGTCGAGTCTCCGGTCAAGTAGATTAATGATCTGGGCAGCATTCCGCTGTTCGCCTTTAAGATTTAAAATGTCGTCTATTTCGACAAGAGTCACCACCTGACCATTAAAGCTTTGTCCGATGGCGAGAAGATCTTCGTTGGTGGGAGATGAAAGGGATTCGATTTCTTCTTTCAGACCCTCATACTCCGCAGACCAGAGCTGCCATGTCTGAAGAGCTTTCCGGAGCTGGGTAATTTGTGTCTCGAGCAGCAGGCGGTGGCGCTCTAAGTCTTGGAGGGCGCTGTCATTTAAAGGCTGTGCCATGGTGAATAATATTGCGAGCTCAACAATATACAGCTGTAGGGTCCATGGAATTCAATCTTCGGCTTTGGTGAACTTGTTCCAAATCGATTTTCTCTTTCACAACTTGGGAGCAAGCTGTTCAAGAAGAAGGCTGATGTCTGATGTGAACAATAAATTTCCGTCAGCCTTGACCTGCTTAGTCACCCCCGCATATACGTATTTCAAAGCCTCGCCTTAGCCTTGCTTAGCCTCGCCAACCATCTGGATGGGATCATCTTTCCAGCAACATCACATACGAAACGTCACTCCAAGCTGAGCTCCTCCAAATCCTACGAGCTCAGCATTGCCGCATTGCCCATCATGCCTTCTCGATCCCAAACAAATACCCTCACCTCCAACCCACTCGACGACATCTGCCCCGTGTGCAAATCAAACCGTTACCTCAACCCGTCCCTCACCTTCCTCATAAACTCAGAATGCTACCACACGATGTGCACATCCTGCGTGGATCGGCTCTTCACATCCGGTCCCGCGCCCTGTCCCGTGGCCGGCTGCCACAAGACGCTGCGCAAGCGTGGCTTCCACACAGCTTTTTTCGGAGACCTGAACATCGAGCGTGAAGTTGACGTGCGGAAGCGCGTTGCCGCAGTGTTCAACAGGCGCCAGGACGATTTCGAAACGCTGCGTGATTGGAATAATTATCTCGAGAGCGTGGAGGACTTGGTGTTTAAGATTGTGGAGGGGACGCCAGCCATGAAGAAGGATGCTGAGGAGGCGCTGAAGAAGTATGCAGAGATGAATCGCATGGAGATTGAGGCGAACTTGGAGGCGGAGAAGGAGGAAGAAGAGATGGGAAGGAGAGCACAAGCGATAGCTGATGAGAGGGCGAGGAAGAGGCGAGAACTGGGGAAGAGGAAGGAGGAGGAGGACCGGAGGGATTTGGAGAGGACGAAGCGCAGTGTTATTGACACGCTAGCGAGGTCGGAGGGCAATGCAGATGAGATCACCAGGAAAGCTGAGAGGCTGATCCTGGAGAAGACGGAGAAGATGAAACGGGATCAGGTGGACGATCTAGAAGGTCCAGGGATGGCGATCAGGGGCCTGAAGAAGAGGAAGGCTGCAGAGGTGGAGATGCCGTATGATCCGTTTGGAGATCTGGACTTGACGCCGACGAGATACGTGCTGCAGACACGGTATAAGAACGATTGGTTGAAACAGGCGGAGAACGATCCAAGGCATATGGTTGGAGGCTATAGCTTCCAAGAGTACTATGCCCGAACGATGTTCGAGGCTTTCTCCGGGCTGGGTGTTTTCATCGAGGATGAGCTGCAAAATACAACCGCCGGTGGTGCTCCCACTGCTGCAATCGCAGCTACAGCTAGGAGTGGAGACAGGACGATGGAGGATGTCTTCTAATATGTGGTTCATTGCTTGAGCTTATTGGCGTTCGCATAGCGTTTGGAAATGGATGGCAACAGCATTGTCACGGAGTTTGGTTTCATAGATTGGAATATACCAGGGTAGTAAAAAGAGATAGGGCATCGTAGAACATAGAACATGGTGGCACAAGCAATAATTATGGTCACGTTCTCTCTGCTACATTTAATGTTGGGACTGAATAGTCGTGATCTCGTAGGATTATCGTACGTCGTATAAACACCGCTGCTATGCAATTCCGCCAATCTCATGCCTCCATTTTTTTTGCCACTCTGGGACACCCTCATGCCTATCTAACTCATCTTCGCGTTCGAGAAATCCAACTCGGGGTGCTGTTTCTGGAACTGAGCCAGTATATCTGCCTTCTTCTGTTCCTCGCTCGTTGGCTTACCCATCTCCTTCTGCCTCTGGTCAAACATCATCTTCTCAACCATGCCCCTTGTCTCGCCATCCAGGTCGCCCAGATTGCTGTTCTCAGGCTGGATCTTGGTCACGTCGATCTTCGGCGCCGATGTGACGACATGCTCCCACCACTCCATTTTGTTCACTTTGTCGAGATGGATGTCGATCTGCTTTAGCTCCTTGCCGTCAACGGCAGGGATAGATGCGAGTGTCCATGTAGACTCGTCAACGTGGATGGGATGTGGCAGGTAACCCTGGGTTTGTTAGCTTCGTCCTATCCATACGCCAGCATCCGCCAAGCGGGTAAAAAGAAAGGAAGCTCTATGTGAATTGTTTTGGGTGCATACACTTATGATTGGCTCCTGTCCCTTAATTCCAGCGCTCAGCTTCGTCTTCTTGATTTCGACAACCAGGTCCCGGCCTTTGAAGTTTCCAGGGACGGTAAAGTTGAGGGAGAGGTCGCGGATTGTCTGCGTCCATTTGTAGGGAAGGGCAGCTTGCTCTTCTTCCTCACGAGCACGTGCCGCCGCCTCGGCGACTTTGTCTACTGGTGCATCCTCTATGTGGCAGTCAGTGGGTGCTGAGAGTATAGAAACAGCTTATGGTAGGTCGCATATGTTCAGGATATACATCTCGTAGCTTTGCTGTGCTGGGAGGCTTGAAAAGTACATATTCTAGCACACAATATAATTATAAACAACTTACCTGAAGACATGGTGTATTATGAGATCCGTTTTCCGGATGGGGCGTTGGGAGGGGTTCGGAGGGTAATAGAGTTGTTGACGCGGCTACCAGTCGAGTCCTCCAAGACCCCGCGATGGGAACAAACGGTGGGGGCGCAGCCTTGCCCAAGCCCATAAGCTCGTTTACCGTATTCAGCTCCATACGAACAAGATCGAGCCACGTGACTAAAACCTTGACATTCGCCAGCAACGGCTCTCTCCTCTATCCTCTAGCAACTTCCCAACTCCACCAGTACTCTAATAAAGCTCCGGATGATCAGTATCAATCGCGCAGTTAGGTAAAACTGCCTGTTTTGCTTTCATATTATTCAATGGCACCGGATATAGATTTTTGCGACTTTGAAATCCATCACCCGCCGCCAGTTGTTGAAGTCGTTTGTGTTTGACATCCAAAAACGACGTGTTATCACTGAATCCCCATACTATCTATGCCTTAACGACTTCTCAAATCGAAACCGTATCAGCATGTCTTTGTTGGGAAAATACCAATGAAGTTGTCTTTGTTATTTTGCCAGCGCCGAAAGAAGAAGAAGACCCCATCATGGTTGCCTTCATTCTCCAAGACAATTCCGGACATTCTTTCTTTATGCTCTTTCACAGTCCCGTCGCAATTCCCTGAACCAAAATCTGCTCAAAGGGATGGTGATCTCAGAGGTAGTACCCCTTCCCTCTTCCGTCCTATTCTGTCCGAAACCCTTTCTTTAATAAAATTGCTTTGTTACACTTGATCCTATTCTATGTTATTTTGACGATGGCCTCTTCAATACCTAAACTTGGTTTTTTTTTCAAGCAATATCAGGGAATGTTCTCAATTTACTACATTTCAAAATTTGCCACAATTGGAAGATATGCAAGCGCCGGATATGACTACGAGCGACAGCGCGGTGTCGCCAATAGACGATGGATTAGACAACGGTCCTGGGAAGCTATTTGCTGAGAGTCGGGACGAGGATGGAGTGGTTAAGTATACCAAGTTCTTTGGCAAACCGTTAAGGTGGAGAGGTGATATTCCTTCGCCAGAAACCTACCAGGAGACTCTGCGCGACAAAGCCCTCCAAGCCCAGGAAGGACACGTTTTTCATGCCGAAGCTCTGCGAATATTGGGGATCAGAGTCTTCCGCACTGGAGACTATCACATTGTGACAACACTACGAGGAAAACGCGACGTGGTTAAATTCCAAACCAAGGAATTCCTTCCAGGGGGGCAGAAGTGGATAGGCCCTCGCGACATAGCTCACCTCGCCTTTCTATCTGTGGATGATGGGGAACTTCCGGTTTATCATTTCTGGCTTGATCCGACTATCTTTGAGAAGAAGCCCGATCAGATGACGCTCGCAGAAACGGTCGATGCTCCAACTAGCAAATATAAGACTGAAGAAGAAGCCAAGCTGAGTGAAGACGAACTTAAAATATGTCTAATGCCCAATGTAACTCCTTCAGATCAAATATGGGTTGATAAGCTGGCCGAGTTCCAAAAGCTTTTCGCCAATAATGAACCAAACGCCCCTAATCGGTCACTTATGGACCTTATGAAGGAGATTTTTCTTGAAGACCAAATCCGCCACTTGGCAGCGTCTGGGGAGCATTCTCGGCTTTCTATGTTGCAAGGGAGAGACCAGCTGCTCTATTTCGATAACCTCGACAACGGCGCGTTTAAGGGAGTAAAAAACAATGCTGCAACGAAATTCTGCATGGTTTACTTCGGCCTTCCCGTTGAGCCCCTGACCTTGACCAATATTATCAACGCCAGAAGGAATGGGGATGACGCCCGAGAAAAAGTCGAACCCGACTACAGCATACTGCCTGGACTGTACGGCGCAGAAGCCGACTTGGAATTCTTGGATAGCTACCACGAGAGGGCTTATGGGTATCCGGCTCTGCGAAGTAAGTTATGCGCCGCCACATTGATATAATAGACAGGAAGTTAACACATTCCAGAACCAAAGGCAAAACGGCCCTACAAGGACATCCCAGAAGAGGTCTCTGACCTAATCAGGGAGCAGCAACGGATTGACCAAGAGCTATATCCTCAACCAGCAAGGATATGTGGGGGCAATTATGATTCTTTCCACGGCATGGACAGCTATGATTTTGAGTTTGACAAACCCGAAAATGACCTTCCCTCCTCGTTCGAGGAATTCCTAGCTCTTCGTGGCGGTGCTGGCCCATCACAAATTCCAGTGGATGCCAATGATGATGACGATGCGCAACCAAATGATGGGCATTTCAGCGACATGGAAGATGTTATTATGGACGATGTGGGCCTGTCTGAACGCTCTGACGGAGATTATGAGGAGGCTGTCTCTAGCTTCGCCCCATACTCAGGAAGCGTAAATGGTTCGCCATCAAGTCCCCAGCATCCTTCTTGGGTCGATGGCTTCGGCGGAGGACTTAGAGGTGGAGCTTCGTCGCCCAGAAACAATGAAGAGGGCGGTGAAGAACAGAGCAGGACTTCCCCCCAACCACCAAACGTCAACAACGGCCCTGGCGCAAACACGAACAACGCCAACCAGCCTCCATCCATTTCACGTCCACCACTCACCTCTATGGATTCCGTTCTTGCCACTTTACAGCAAACTCCTCGACAGCCGCCCAGTGTGCGTCGTCGTCGAACGGCGCCTGTTACGAATAGCAAATTCGACCCTAGCCAATATCGGGAATATATGGTTGAAACAGCGAAGAAGCTAGAACAAGATGATCTTCGGGTAGCCGCATACCATAAATCGCAGTCTATCCACGAACCTCACCCGGCGAAGCCAGAACCAGCAAGATATGGCAAGTCAGTTGAGAATCAGCTGGTTACCGGGCCCACAACGCCAGGTGTATTTGCAAACACCCACAGTCTCTCTGAAATTCGACGATTGCAAGCACGCAATGGAGAATTGGAAAGGCTAGTATTGGGCCGTGCGACATACTGTGGCATGTGTGACAAGAGCATACCCTTCACCACTAAAGAACAGCGAGACTCCCATTTTGCAGGTCATTTGGACGGACTGCATTCCTGTGGTTTTTGTGGAATTAGCTTTAATGCGGTCACTCAAGCAGAGAGACAAGCTCACCTTGCTAGCCATGCAGACATTAGATATACAAAGAAAGCCGCAGATACGTCTCAGCAGCCTGCCACCACAGCTGGGCCTTCAAGACAAACACCCGTCAATTCTGGCCCAAGGCAAGTCGCGCAGGCTACTGCCGTGGAAGGCGATGTCATATTATACTGCCAGAACTGTAGCGTGGACTTGGCCCATTATACCACTCCCGCCCAACTCATTGAACACACACGGGCATGCTCTCGGAGGAATCGTCCGCCAAGCGAACCAGTTTATTGTAAATTCTGCGGCATTGAAATTAGTAGACTCGGCAGCGCGGATGATATTACGAACCACCGCAATCTGTGCAAAGGCTCAGCTGCCCGCCAGGGCCGAGAACGAGAGCTTTGGGCTGCAGCAGCCACCAGTACCAACGATGACCCGGAGTTGGCGTACTGGAAGCTCTGTGCCTTGAGTGGGGTCCCTGATCTTCATTACAAGCCTCGCAGCCCAGCTCCAAGACCGTACGAGTGTCGCTATTCTGGCTGCGATGCTAATTTGCTCCAAGTGGCAAAGAACGGGGCCCTGGAAGCTCATTACATGAGCCACATCTCCAACGACGACAGACTCAAGAACATATGCCAGGCCGATAAATGCGGGAGGGATCTTTGCAAGTATGAGAAATACGGGAAAGAGCGTCTCCAACGACATTTAACGAAGCATATTATCAGAAAATGCACGTACCCAGGTTGCGACACCACGTTCAAAGATGAAGACGTTTCGCCGAGCACACATGAAATTGAACTTAAAGCTCAACAAAGATGGATTTATCATGCCCAGACGCATATCGTTCGTGGCGAACAGGAGTTCGAAGATGGGATGGGTATCTCTGACAGTGATCCTCCAAGTGACAACGATGACCGTGGTGGACGACATGGCACTGCCGGTAACATCCATCAAGGAAGAGGTGGCAACACCAATATTGAGCCAAGAGGCACAGGAGCTGGTGGACGTCAAACTCAAGGTAATAACCCACCCGCTATACCCCCAGCCCCAAAGGGTCCAGCCCCAAAAGGTCCAGCCCCAAAAGGTCCAGCCCCAGGTACCAATATTCCAACCACATCCCGTGGAGTTCCAATCGATTTCAGCCAAACATATTTTGAATCCCTCCCTCGTGAGTGGGTTGCAGCCATAAAACAACTCCCCGCAATGGTTTATTCGGGATCGAAGAAGAAACAGAAACCGACATTTATCTGCCCAATCTGTTATTTATCCGTACAAGGATATCAACTTTCCGTGCGCCCTTACTTTTCTGTTTATACTTCCTTTTCACTATTCCTATAATATCGTATTGAATTTTGCTAACTAATTTTAGTGGCACCGTAGCATCTGCCCCGACGGCACAAGGGGTTGTGGGGTGGACAACGATGATGACCTGCTTATCTTCAGCAGTATAAGCGCTAGCCGTGTCCGCGACGCTAGGGGTAGATACGACCAAGATAGTATGAGAAATGAGGGTGCTACAACCTGGGGGGTTACTCGACGAATACGGCTAGTGGCGCAATATATCGCCAGAAATCCTCCATTGGCGGAGAAAATACCGTTTCCTCTCCCAGACCCGCGTTTCGATACCTCAACCGATGAACAGAAGAGAGTGGGAGCGGCAGTGAGGAAGCAACAAGCAAATACGCAAGCAACCGTAGCTGATAAGGCACGGAAAATAGCAGAGCAGGCGGCAAAGCGCGGGCCCACAGCTGCACCGCCTGGGGAGAGGCCCGCTAAAACGGCAAGAGGGACAGGATGTGGCAACCTACCTGGAGCAACTGAGACTGGGACGCAGGAGCCGCCGAGATCACCTCCTACGGAAGGACGACAAAGTGGCGGCTTGTTTGTAACACCCTAGCCAGGTTCCTGAGAAAAATATTTTAGAAAGCACTTTGATAAGGGACGTTTTTTTTGGGTTTAGAAGTTTGCGTTTCTTTTGTGTGCTGCGTTTATTCGGGAGGGGAGCCGCGTATTCTGCGTTTGCTTGGTTATTTGATGGCGGATTGATCTGTTATATATCTGTCATTTAATACTACCTGCTTTTGCTACCCCTGTTTTGCTACTGTGACATAAAAGCTGAAGAAGTAGTCGGGCCCCCCAAACCACCCAGCTTCCCACCACGACACAGCATCGTAGTATTAATCACCCAACGCCCGTCCTTGTAATTCATGGCTTAATACTTTCAATCGTGCTAATAGGCATACCGTGGAATATAAGCCCCTTGACGCCTCAAGAGTGATCTTAGCACCTTCTCTAATGATTGGTATTCTCAATTTCTTCGATGCACCAGAGGCGGATACAGAGGTGGAATAATCACAACAGCCTCGGCACCCTCGGCATGTCCCAGCCCAACCGGCACAGGATCCACAACCACATATATGATCTTATGCAGTTCTATAGTAAGTAGACCTCTTTGAGGGATATGAGCTTACCCCGCAAAGCCAGCGGGTAATTCCCCGCAACTCTCGCTGGCAGCTCCCGAACCTTGTAATATAAACCTTGTAATAGTGGCTGTGAGCTTTTAGCCTGATCCCCCATCAGAACAAATAGCGTCTATCATAGCTAACAGGCCCTATTAATATAACAATAGTAGTTCCTTGCGGGGGAGAATGACTAAGAAAAAGAGAAAAAGGAAGGACGAGAAGGAACTTTGACTAATCAGCCTCAAATTCCGTCAAACAAAAGCGCTAGAAGCTTTAGAATGATATATATCCTTCTCTTTTCTCCCTTGCCTATCTTAGTGCCAATATTTAAGAAACTCCTCTTTAAAATCAACCTCTTCTAGACTATCGTCATCTCGTACATTAATTCTCCTTGGGTTCCATCAGGCATTTAGCAGGAACCGGCAGGTATATTAATTACTTAGTCGGCACTAACTCACGGCATTTCTACACCTTATGTCACAGCATCTCTTGTGTCTGCCGAACCTGTCTGCCGGTGTTGAATTAATATAATCAGCCTCGCTAAACTGCCGGGTAATATCTTGCAGTTCCCTCTAGTAGTTTCGTATATAAACACAGGTCAACATGGTCACGATCGGCAGCCAGCTGTCTTATTCTCTAGGTAGATCGTTAGGAAGCAGTTCTATAAAAGGTTGTTCCTTCGTTTATGAAAGTTAGAACAAATTCAATCTGTTCGAACGCTATTATTCCAAACAAGATATCATATTTGACAGAGACTCTTCCTTTCGCAATGTTTCTGTACTCTCTATTCATACTTGCCTGCTCTATGGCCCTGGCTCTAGGTGCCAGCTTGCAACAGGTGTCAAATTTTGGCGAGAATCCCTCTAACATTAGGATGTATATCTATGTTCCAGATAACGTGGCGTCCAACCCCGCCGTCATTGTCGCAGTAAGTTGATGGCAAAATATCGAATTCTACATATGCACCGAATCTAGCTAAATTTAAACTTGCAGATACACCCATGTGGCGGAACAGCATCGCAGTGGTACAGCGGGACCCAACTGCCCTCTTACGCCGACCAGCATGGCTTCATCCTCATTTACCCAGAGACACCAAACATGAGCAACTGCTGGGACGTGCACAATGCTGCCAGCTTAACGCATGGCGAAGGCGGCGACGCCCTCGGAATTGTCAACATGGTGAAATATACTTCGGAAACATACCAAACCGACCCAGCCCGCGTTTTTGCCATGGGCTTCTCATCTGGTGGCATGATGACGAATGTCCTAGCTGGATCATATCCAGATGTCTTCGCAGCCGGCTCTGCTAACTCAGGAACGGCATTTGCATGTTCTGCAGGTTCGCCGAGCGCCACGCCCGCCTCGGCCAACCAGACGTGTGCGCAAGGCCAGATCCAGCACACCTCCACAGAATGGGGCGATTTTGTGCGCAATTCATACCCAGGCTACACTGGGCAGAGGCCGAGAATGATGATCTGGCACGGATTAGACGACACGTTGGTTCGTCCGGAGTGTGCGATGCAGGCACTTGGCCAGTGGTCAGATGTTCTTGGTGTGTCGCTTGACAGAAATGTGACGGGTGTTCCGTCTGCCCAGTTTACGCAGATGGTGTATGGAGATGGCTCTCAATTGCAGGGCTTCTTCGCACAAGGAATTGGACACGCGCCAATGGCGGATTTGGTGCTTATGTTGAAGTTCTTTGGGATTGATAGTTCAGCATAGGAAGGGTGTTGAGTGATCTAAGTCGCAACAAATTTGCCCCCTATTCGCAGATGGAGTAGATTAGGCTGATGTGTATGTGTGTGTTTCCGGGGCGCGGAAAGGGAGGAAGAGGACGTAAATAAGCAAAAAATGCCGTATATGCAGCCATTCCGTGATAGATTGCCAACAATGATGTGTGCAACTTGCTTCGTATTCGAGCATATGCACATCGATAAACCTCTCCCACATGCAACCAAACAACTACAAGATCACATCGAAACGCAAACACGAAAAGCCTCATCAAGACCGGTAAAACTTCATATCAGTAGTCATTAAAGACGCCAGCGCAGCCTCTCCCCAAGCAACCCGACAACACCATCCCATCATCTACTTTTCATCCCAGACATTGACCATACAACTCCCATCCGACTCACTTAAGCAGTGACCGGGAAATCATTAGGCCAGCACTTCTCCTTCGGCCACAGCTTCTGGTCATGCGTCTCGGCATGCACCTGCAGCTGCGTCTTATTCGAGCTGACAATCTCCTTGCGGCAGTTGGCGCACTGGAATGGCATTAGTTCCCTTTCTCGATCCTCGATAAGCCCACACCCGCCAGGCACCAGGAACGTGACCAGCGGACGGGAAAGAGGCAAAAACCGCCGCGAGAGGGGGAAATGGAAAGAGAGGAGCATACGATGGAGGTTGGCTTCGGGGCCTTGACGGGGAGACCGTTGGCCTTGACTGGGGCGCGGGTTCCGGCAGCTTCGGCCTTCTTGTGGTCACGCTGGACCTGTTTGAGGCATTAGTATGTCGTTCCTGCCTTCATACGCGTACCCCGCGGGTGCGGCAGTGCGGTGGCGGACTTACTCTGGCTTTCTTGGAGATAGGCATGCTTGCTGGTATTCGGTGCGGAAGTATGAGGCTGGGGATATAGGAGTCTGGGGGTTTTTATGGAGGGTGGAGAGAGAGGGGGATGGAGGGGCAAGAAGGAGGCGGTTGTTTGTTTGAAAATTACTTGGTGGGGTGACACGTGATGATAAGCTTTTTTTTGTGAAGGGAAAAGTGGGATGTTTGTGGCGAGGCTGAGAAAAGGTTATAAATTGCCTGATTGGGTAATGGGTGGGCGGTGAGGCCAGTTGTGCCACCAAAATCGTCTGGGGAGGGACTGCGAATTGATACCAGCGATTGAGGCTGATGGAATTTATTTATCGTCGATCATTTCAGAAAATCTACTACCTATAGACCTGAAATAGACCGCAAGCGCACTATATACAAAACACTGAACTATACAAAACCTACGTTTCTCATATCCCATCCAATTATTTACAACTTCACCCTCCCACCGTTCAATTCCGCCCAATCAGCCTTCGTAAACGGCGAATATATCCCATTCTTCAACCAATATATTTGGTCGTCTCCAATCACCTTCTCCGGATTCACACCCTCCGCCCTCAGTGTGTGCTTCTGCTGCTTGTTCGTCCCCGTGATAGGTCCGCCTCCATCCGTGATTCTCAAGAACAGCGGGACCGCAAATCTCGGCAGCGCCTTCACATGCTCCGCCAGACTCTTCATGAGCGTCTCGCTCGGTGGCTCCGCGAGGATGACCGCAGCGCAGCCTGCGCGCCCGTCGTGATGCGGCAGCTCAACACCGTAGACGTTCGCCTCATGCACAGCGTCGTGGTAGCCCATAACCTCGCTGACCTCGTTGGTGGATACGTTCTCGCTCTTCCAGCGGAAGGTGTCGCCGATGCGGTCGACAAAGTAGGAGCGGCCCTCGGAGTCCTTGCGGATGACGTCGCCGGTGCGGAAGTAGGCGTCGTCCTTGACGAGGACGCTGCGCAGGATCTTGCCGGAGGTGGCCTTCTTGTTGTTGAAGTAGCCCTGGAATCCCTTCTCGATGTCGGCGGGGTCTAGGGTAAGGAGGAGCTCGCCGGGCTCGCCAATGGCGACCTTCTTCCCCAACCCGGTCTTGGGGTCGCGGTATGGCTCTTCCTTCTCCCAGTCTACGGCGACGATGGCGGATTGGCCGCCTAGTAACTTATTGCTGAGGAAGCCGACTTTGCCGATGGCGCCGAGCGTGAAGTCGTTCCGTGACAGGTTCCAGGATCCGGCTGTGCCCTCGGTCGCGGCGTAGAACTCGGCGATGGTCTCAATGCCGAAGCGGGTTTTGAAGGCGTTCCACACGTCGGGGCGCAAGCCGTTACCGAATGCAATGCGGACGTTGTTCTGGACGTCGAGGTTCTGGCCGGTCACAGGGTCGATCTGGGGTGGTGCAGCCAGGAGATAGCGGCACGTCTCGCCGACGTATTGGATGACGGTGGCGTTGCAGGCGCGCACTTCCGGCCAGAAGAGCTTTGTGCTGAATTTGCGGCCGATGCAAACAGCGGCGCCACTGCCCAAAACATTCAACGTACCGAGGAGAGCTGCGGAGGAATGGTATAGGGGCATGGACTAAAATCGTTAGGATGATAGGAGCAAGGTTTTGCGACGAGACTTACGGTGTAAAATATGTCGGGGTGCTTGAGGTTCAGCCAGCGGTGGGGAAAGTTGGACGAGACAATACACTTTATCCAACTGACAATTGCCGGTTTCGGAAGGCCGGTGGTACCAGACGTGTAGATTAGAAGGGCCATGTTCTGTGCCTTCTCCTCGTAGCGGTCCTCATCTGGAGAGCGAACGGGCTCAATGCATTCTGCTTTGGCCTCAGTGTCGGGCGAGAAAATGACAAACTCGACGCCCGGGAGGCCGCCCTTGAGCTCGTCTGTGATGTTGTCGGCGAATTGCGGGTCAACGATGACCAGTCTCGCTGTCGAGACACTGACGCAATGGCTCAGCGCCTTTCCAGTCAGGTTATAATTCAAGAAGGCAGGTCGGGCGCCAATCGCCCACAGACCGAACCACATGAACATGAATTTCTCCGAGTTCCCAAACTCCATGGCCACGATCTCCTTCGCCTTGACGCCGTAAGTCTTCTTCAGCCATGTTCCGTACTTGAGCGCCATGCCATACGTTTGCTTGTAGGTCCATGATCGTCCTTCGAAGATGAGGTACACGTTATCGGCGGTCTTCGGGTTGAGAGCAGCATCCTCGAGGATATAAAAGAGCGAGAGGCGGCCCCTCATCTCACGCCACCTGGCGCGGAAGACGGCGGAGAGGAAGGATGTCACCAGGTGGTAATCGTAGCCGACGGCGCCTTTGGCATTTAAGTAGGCAAGGCCCGCAGCAACTGCTGGGACCGTAACAGCGAGGGGAGCTGAGGGGTTCTTTGTTAGCATCTCTCGTGGCGCAATGAGGAGGAAGGGATGGAACAAACTTACCAGGCATGGCGATAGAGTCAAGAGGTTGATATGTGCTTGAGGTGATAGAGGATGGGTAAACCACAGCGGGTGAGAATTCAGCGAGGACGTAGTGACGTTGTATTCCAAATCAAGACAAAGATGAGAGGGATGTGAGGATAATGATAAATAATAGGGAAGTGGCGTTGAAAGAAAGACTGTCAGCACCTCCGCATAAAATATATAAAACGTACTTGGTATTGGTATATAAAATATATATTCTACCTGTACCCGTACATTTCCCAAATGCCAAAGGGATGCCCGGGGCCAGGTCGTGCTATAGAGGAAGTTTGAGCTTACAGAAGGAAGTAAGGTGGCTCCATGGCTCCAGCCACCCCGAGGTCCATGAAAGTTGGAGCTGAGTACGTACTGCTACTAGGGGCAAGGCGCCAATGCCTCGGCATTTATGGTGGTGGTCTTGTGGGCTACCCCTCGAAATACTGGGGAACTGTGATTGGCTGGATGAGGCTGAGTACGAAATACGAAGAAGTACGTATACCGGTTGCGGCGGAAATATTATGCCGAAATTCACGTGCGGTGCTAGTTTGCCGGAGTTTACGGTATCAGATATCGTTTAAAGCCAGCGATTTAATTCAATTTAATGCCATTAGACGCAATTAAATACTATTAAATACCCATTAAATACCGTTAAATATGTATTTAATATTTGCCCGTACATACTTATAATATAATGCACTACAGAGGAATGTAGTATTCGGGATACAGGACCCTGTGTTTATGAAAGCATCTAAACCCCTACAGACTATTTTTTATTCCAGTTATTTATACATTTATACATTTATACATTTATTATGCATTTTCCTATTTTAACCTCTTATATTTGTGGGGTAAATGCGAAATTCCCCAGTATGACGTCCCAACCACGTCCCACTGCGCTTACTGGGCGCTGTCGCTAATCTAATCAATCCGATCGCCGGTAGTCTCCGCACCGCGTTGTTCACATTGGACCACAACCACCATGTGTAAATAGAGAGACAGACCCCATGGCAACGCCCACGACTGACAAAGCTGAGGCTTCAAACGCTGTCCAGCGCACGGACAAGCACGGCATTGATAATGGGGAAGTTCCCGCTGCTGCTGTGGCCGCAATCCCCAAAAAGAAGGGGCCTCCTCCTGAGAAGCCACAGAGCCGTCGCATCAGGCTCTATGTGATCGTCTCATTCTGGGCCATTGTGCTCTTCTTGGGCCTGCCAATATGGTGGTGGACCACAGCCATCTACCGGGCGGATCTTCCCTTGGATGTCATGATGGATTGGGCGGATGGACGAGTGAGCTGACCCTTCCCGTTCTTGTGCCTTGTACATGCAATACTAACAATACAGGCTTGCCGGCCAGTCTTTCCACTCCGCATCTCCATCGACGCAGGCTCGCTGCAGGATCAGGAGGCACAGAACCTCCTACGCGCGACACAGCACGCTCTCGACGACCTAAACGACTTTTCTGCCCATCACCTGCGGCTACAACTCTCCGGTCCCCCGCAAGTACCTGCACACACCCCCGCAAACATCTCAGCACTTCCTACCGCAAACCAGAACGATGAAGAAGTTGCATTGCTCGTCCGCTTGCTCCCAGGGCAAACGACAGATGCTGTCTTGCAGCCGTATGCGCCAACTCTCGATATCCACTACACGCCAAACCAGGTCCCGACGAGCGCATCGTCCTCGGCCCCTCTGGCAACCTATATTGCGACCAACCTACGTGAGATCTTCGCCGAAGAACAGGCGATGATTGCCTATCTCCTCGCCACAAGCTCGTCACCACCAGAACGGAGCCCCAAGGCATTAGCCCCTGAGGTCGCAGAAGCACTCGCCAAGCGGTCCACTCGTTCGATGAAGTACTCGCGGACATACCACCTAACATTCTCTCTCTTCACGCCCTCCGCTACGCCCTCGACATGGGCTATTGAGCAAGCGCTGGAGGAGCACATGAAGCCACTTCTGGATAGCTTTTCGGCGATCAGCAATTTCACAATTGACACGCAAGTTCAGCTCTATGCGCAAACTGGCGTGACAGGAGATGTCCTTCGCAAAGAAGACCTGAGTGGATTCATTAACCACGCAGAATGGCCGTTAAGCCCCAGCATCGGCGGTGCTCCGACGCTAAACTTCATCATCTACATCGGTGATATGGAAGTCGAAGGTGGCAGCAAGAGCTGGCTCATCCCGCAATGGGGTGGTGTCATCATCCAGCCAAACATGTAAGCCCCCTCCCACCCCAATTCATCTCTCAACTGCAATTATACTAACACCTCCAAGCGACGACCTGCGCCCCGCAATGCTAACCTTCTCCACCCACCTCCTCGCCCTCATCGGTGCCCCGGAATCCCTCACCCTCCCCCTCCGCCTCAGCACCCTAACCCGCGTCCGCAGCGCCGGACTCCTCCTCAAAGCCTCCTCAACCCTCGGCTCGCTCGCGCGCCTCACCCTCGCCCTCCCCTCCATCTCCATCCCGCGCAGCGTCGCAGACGGCGTCTCCACAACGCTCGCGCACCTCGAAGCCGCGTGTGGAGGGCTCGGAGGCGTCGCGGGGCTGGAACATGCGCGTGTGGCGGAGGAAGCGGCCGAGAAGGCGTTTTTTGAAAAGAGTATGGTGGGCCAGGTGTACTTCCCGGATGAGCATCGGGTGGCGGTTTATTTGCCGTTGTTGGGGCCGGTGGGGGTGCCGCTTGTGATGGCGGTTTTGAAGGAGGGGAAGGCGTGGAGGCAGAGGCGGCGGGGGGGTGTGTAGGTTAGGTTAGGTGTAATGTAATAGATTGGTTTAATTTTTGGAATGTGTGACTTGGAGTTTCGAGATCGTGGTGTTGAAGTTTTGTGCCCCTGGCCGAACTGTATCCAGCCATTGAGACACAATAACCATCAATCAGCCTCCAAACGAGATAAATAAACATACAACCCCAATTAAAATACCCCATCCATCAAAACCCCCTCATAAAACTCCAAAAACTACCCCTAAACCCAACTTCCCGTTGCCGCAGTCCACCACCCCCAAACCATCATTGCCTAAAATCCCAGGCACCAACCACCACCCAAATTTCGACCTCACCCATCCACCACCAACCACCACCACCGCAACCTCAATCCCCACGCCCACCACCCACCCTCACCCAAGCAAACGCCCCAATCGCCCAGGCGACTTCGATACCCCTCCGCCTCCCTTACACGAATACCCAAAAAATGCTCCCGCGCATCCTCCTCTCCGCGCGCGGTGCGCTGCGCCCATCGGCGTGCCTTACGAAATGCGTAGCTCCCACGCGGGCGCTCTCGTCTGCGGCGTTGGCGAAGACGGCGGCGGCGACGACGAGGCCGACTGCTGTGGCTGCGGTGGCGACGAAGGGGGTGGATGTTGTGACCGAGCAGGTTCGGGGGATGAAGGTTAGGAGTTCGGTGAAGAAGCTTTGTGAGGGGTGTAAGGTATGTTTTCTGCGGCGGTCTCTTTTTCTGCGTGGGGGTTTTGGTGCCAGAGGCTAATGCGATGTAGTCTGTTAGGAGGAAGGGCGGGAAGAAGGGGAAGGGACATGTGTATATTATCTGCTCGCTGAACCCGAAGCATAAGCAGCGCCAGGGATGAGTGGGAGTGGAGGATTGGGATTTGAGACTGCGCTCGAGGAGCTGAGGCCTTCGGATATATGGCTGGGCGGGCAATTGATGGTCGACGACCGCATAGATCCTGTTGGGCGGAATACGAAGGCTTTGGTTTGAGGGGAAGGGTTGTAAGACATACAGATGTGGAGGCATGGCATTGACGGCGTTTGGGATGTTGGAATAGACAAGATGGACTGTTGAAGTGTATAATATATTACAATATGTACAAAACCACTCTATACACTATACAAGTTCTCCGCCTTGGGGTCTACTTTGCCTCGCCTCGTTTCCAGAACGTTCATTCCCCCTCCCGCGAGGTTGATACGCGCTGCCGTCGCCATTATGTTCTTGCGCCGGCGGAGGATGCTTGCTTCTTGTGGCTCGGGGTCCAACGGGGAAGAGCTCATAACCCGTCAATATATCGTTCCGTAGCATCCCACTGTGATTTCCCCGTTGATATGAGGTATTTAATCTGTGACTACCCATAGTTAGCTTCGGTTTCGATAAGAGTCCAATGCCCCGTTTGGTGGCTCCAGGTAAAGAAGGCAATATCACGACTTGGCCCTCACTCGTTCGCCACCCCTCCCATTGGCAAAGACTCGGTATGTAAAACTCACTATATCCTTCACGTTTTTGTTCCGTTCAAACTCATCCCTCGCCATCTTTCTTGTCTCCGCTCTCGTACCAAGATCGGCGATCCGTTTCGTGTCTCGTAAAACCCGTCTCCATAGACTCAGCACCTTCCCCCGCTGTAAAAACTACTTTAATTAGTACATAATACTCAAAACCATAATACAAGGGAGTGGGGATTTGAAAAACGTCGACTTACATGTTCCAAGCTGACTGTTGGCCCAAATCTAGACTTCGGTCGCTTTGCCGCTTCACTGGCAAATAAGCGGCTCCGACCATGATATATGCAGCGCGCACAAGCTGTGGCGGCGGGCCGACTAATCCATCGCATACTCCAAAACCTAAGCAATCAATCGGAGGTTGCGCATATATTGTCCTCGAACAAATCACATGAATCCATCGTGAGGCGCATGCCAGATGACGGAGATTATAAATTCTGCTACACCTCACCGCCTTCGAAAGCGCCGAATTGGGTAATTGTAAACACCACGAGGACCAGACTGCTCGCGATTTCGATATATAACGCACAGAATGGCAAACACTAAGAAACCTCTCGGGATTGATATCGCGAATGCGAAGACTCTGCCTGATTTTGTCACGGATTATCTACCAACTGAGTAAGTACGTCCCCGCCAATCTAGGCTCACATGACTAACACGCACAGCACCCCATGGACGTCTTTCACCCACCCTGCAACGGGGGATAAATATACAATCGAGCTCCAAAATTCATCCAATCTGACCCGCGATGAACTGGCGGCTTGTTTTTCCTTGGTAGAGGAAAGCAGTAAGGGTGATTATTCGGCAAGCAAGCAAGGTTGGAAACCTACCGCCAAACGGAGAGAGATGCGCCTGCTCGAGTTGAAATACCTCCTTGTCCGCAGCGCCGGACCTCGTGATGGGGATGAAACGGAAAAGGCAGGAGATATCGAAGCATTTGTCAGCTTTATGCCTACGATCGAAGATGAGCAAGAGGTTCTCTACGTTTATGAGATTCACCTTGCGCCCTCACTGAGACGCTCTAGGCTGGGCAGGCAGCTTATGATGCTTGTGGAGGGTGTGGCGCGCAGGATTAGGGTGGAGAAGGTTATGTTGAGTTGCTTTACGAGGAATGCAGTGGCGAAGGGATTTTATGAGGGGATCGGATATGAGAAGGACGAGTATAGCCCGTTGCCGAGGGTATTGAGGGATGGAAGGGAAGTGGAAGAGGCGTATGTTATATTGAGTAAGAAAGTTGGAGGAGGTGAATAATACAATCAGAGCCGGAACTTTAGGGTTCAATCCTATAGTCCTGGTCTCAAGTCACATAACTTACCCTTAAAGCCCTATCCTTTCAGTACATGACAACCCCCCCAACCCGGAACATCTGCCAGAACTTCCGTATTGGCTTCAGACCTCATTCCTCCCATAAACCCCTGGCGGCCGGACGTAGGAGTGCTCCCAGCCCGAATCAGCATGCAAGGAGTTGTAAAGCGAGAGTAGATGCTGCGTCTCAACATACATCCATGTGGCTTCGTGGGCCGCCAAAGGGATATCATCATCCTCCTCCTCCTCCTCTTCGTCTTCGAAAATTTCTTCTTCCTCATCCCCAGAATCAACGCTACTCTGCGGGCGCCGAGAAGCTGCCGCCTGCGACTTAAGCACCCAGGCCGGTATCCCCCTCTCAGACCTCATTAGTACCACCACCGCCTTCGATTTCTCCACGCTTGCTAAACACTTCTCATCTACAAACACACAAAAGTTAAACTGCGGCAACCCCCTCACATTATCCGTGCTCGTGCGCTCATACTCCTCTACAACACCATCAGTCCATCCATCGAACTGCCTCTCCACCTCCTCCTGGGTGGCGCCATCCAGCGTCGGATCCTCAACAACCGTCCATTCCAGATGCGCGCCCAGCCAGTCGCGCCCTGGTCCTAATTTTTTGATATGCTCTTGGGCTTCTCGTTTTATAAGTGAAAGGAGCTGGGCCCAGGCTACGTCGTCGCTATATGTGCAGCGATAGATGACGAAGCCGAATTTTAGGAAGGAGGAGAGTTTCATGGCGCGAATTGTGTGGCCGAACGACTCCGATGTTGCTTCCGACGGGGTCCAGGTTGGACAGGAGGCAAGGTCGTTGCCCATTTTTAGAGGATTGTGATTTTAGGAGGCGAGGCTCGCCACAATTTATATAAGCTAATCCCTGCGCGCGATGCTTTCTAGTTGTTTTAAGGACTTGCAACAATGAGCGAGACTCTTCTCTCTATCCTTTGCGGGGAGGACTTCTGGTATTGGGACTCAAACAATGCTAACACGATCACCTTTAACAAGAATGGCACAGGCGAGGTGAGTCTGTTTCGTGTTGTGTACGTCTTTGAGATATAGCTAAACAACCTGAAGTTAGTATGTCGTCACGAGCTGAACATATGGATCGCTGCCGAGTTTGAATGGAAGTCACAGAGGATGGAGTCGCTCGACCAGGTCGTCGACATCAGCACCATTGGTGGCACTCGCACGGATCCGCACCATATAAGCCAGTTCGACATCGACCTCACGCTCGCGAAACGCCGCATTCCGAGAATGAGAGGCCCGGAGACGCAAAGATGGAGGATAAACGAATCGCTGCTCACCGATGACGCCTTCCTGCCCAAGAAGTACACTGTCACACTGGAGAAAGGCAATTTCCTTACACCTTATGATGCCAAGGTACCAGGGGATGACCAGTATACTCCGCGGTTCGCACTTCGTCTAGAATTTGACAGGTCACCCTACCCTTCCCGACATGAGTGGAAGGAGCCGGGGGGAGCACCAGACGCAATGAAGATGTGGGAGTGGAAGGGTTTTTGTGGTCGCGAATTACCAGAGCTGAAAATTCAGGGACATACTTGGCAGAAAAACTGTGTAGTCTGTTAGTTGTTTAAATTCTTAATTTCAGGATATGCATTTTTCGTCAAGATGCGTATAATTCAGTCAGTCTTGGCGCCTTGTTCAGCGCGTAGAATTGATAAGAAAGTTTAATGCTGGTGCGTGCCGGAAACTTACTACCGCAGATAACAACAAAATTGATTGGTAGAATAAATGGCGGGATGACGACGGGATGTTAAGAGAACGGCACCCTAATGGCACGTATCACTAGACTAGACCAATCCATACATACACTGCAGCTCGGAATCATGCCGCCCCAGGTCAAGTTCTAGGCCAGTCTATATTTGCCTGTCGTCAGTGACTTTTATGGCTTTCTTGTATAATTTTCACCACAGCATATGGCAAGTTTAACTACTGAGAATCGCCACAGCACACGATATCAAACCCACAGAGAAGGAGGACAATTCTCCTTCCCTGCATCTCATGGTACAATAACCCTAACACCTCTTCTAGACCACGGTAAAAAAGACTATTCCTGACGGGTAGATCCCAAATCCGAGATGTCGAGCACCACATCCAACGATGCCGACCAATTGAAGGTTATCATTATCGGCGCTGGTATCGGGGGTCTCGCCCTCGCACAAATACTCAACTCGGCACCTGGAATACAGATAGCATGCTACGAGCGCTACAAAGCTATCGATGATCGCGTTGTCGGATTCCGTGTGATGCTGTCGGGCACGACGCTGACGATGCTGAAGCGCAAGCTGAAGAGCGAAACCTGGGCAGACCTCGCCTTCGGCATTGGGGAGCAGCCAGAGGGAGGAGAGAAAATCGAGTTTTTCAAGGGAAATGGCGACAAGATGTTCACCTGGGACTCGGATCCCACGAAGGACCAGTTCTCTGTGTCGAGGTGGCACCTGAGAGAAGCCCTCGTGAAGGAGGCCTCCTTTCTCCGGACAGGTCTTGCCTTCGAACGCTATGAGGTGCTGCCGGACGGAGGAGGAGTGAGAGCATATTTCAGTGACGGGAGCACTGACGACTGCGACCTCTTGGTGGGTGCAGATGGCCCGACCTCGAACGTTCGGAAGCAATTGATCCCCAAAGCCAGAATCAAGGACTTGGGCATGGCAGTGATTTATTTCAAGGTCCCACTTACCGAAAGGACCTCGAAGTTATTAGGGTCCCCCGGCAGATCAATGGTGAACCGACCCCCCCCCCCCCCCCCCCCCCCCCCCCGCCCGCGACAGCGACGCACATCTGTATAGTCCTAAAGCTAACTCCACACATACCTTTTGCCAAAACAATCAATATATCATGCTCGCCCCCTGGCAAAACCCCCTCGCCCCCTTTTCCAAACGCCACACCCAGCACACCATCGATTCCGAAGACTCCTATATCATGCTCGGCGCCGGCTCCCCATACGGCAACTTCCACAACCGGCGCTGCTTCCCAAACGAACTCACCCGCTCCGAGCTGCAAGCCGAGGTGCTCGAGCGCACCTCCCAGCCAGGCATTGACCCGCGCTTTCGCGAGCTCGCCGAGATGGTCTGCCTTGACACCGCCTACGTGAACATCGTCCGCAAAAGCGAGGCCGTCCGGCCCTGGACCTCCCCCTCTGTCACCCTCCTCGGCGACTCCGTTTTCAACATGAGTAACACCCTCAGCCGCGGCGCGAACTGCGCGATCGTCGATGCCGTCTCCCTCGCTGACCGCATATCATCGCCGGCGTACAAGCGGGAGCGGCGTCAGCCGACCGCCCTGGACGAGTATGTGAAAGAGAACATTAAGCGGCGCACGATTGAGCGGGAGCGCTCGTCTATGATGCAGAAGATTATGTTTTCGGGGCAAAATACGCTGAGCGGGTTTGTAAGGAATAAGGTGTTACCGTCTTCCCTGAAGAAGATCGATGACTTAGATCGCGAGGAGCATCAGGCTGTGAATTGGATCGCTAGTGATGGGGAGGGAAGTGTGGACTCGAAGGAGGATGAGCCGAAGTGGGTGGAGGAGCTGAAGTGGGACGAGATGTTTGAGGAGAGGCATGGCAATGAGATGGGTTAGAGAGGGAGGTGCTGAGCGTCTAGGCGCGAGAGCACAATGAGTGCGATTTAATAACAGGGGAACAACTATTACTACTTCAGTTCTAGCAGTTCCCGCATTGTACTATACATAACTTTTCTCCCATCTACCTCTTTGTCACTCCCACATTTCGTCATCTGCGACGGTATTGATACCACAACAGCTCCATAACTATCACATACGAGTGACTACTAGCGTATACCCACTGTTGTATGTTTTTATTTATTCTTTTTGCTTGGGTATTATATTTCAGTCGGGTATGAGACAAAAGCAAACTTCATCCATACGACTGCTTCCCTGGCGTCCGCCCAGCCCATATCCACCTGGATCCCACCCAAAATTGAGATATCAAAGCGACCCGCAAAGCCCAACAATAGGACTTCGCCCAGCATTGTCTATCACGCTCACAACGACGGCTACAATCCATGGCCATTGTTGCATAGTCGTTTTCCCGATGACTGCATCGTTTCTTGGGATAAGATGCGAAGCCTCCAACGTCACCTTCGCCAGAGCCTTGCTTTCTTATAGACAACCACTACCCTTGAGGCTGGCCACTAGTATAAAGTGTATTGCCACGTTTTAGCTTCCTCGTGATATAACAAGGTACCGCAGCGCTGTTATCCTCGCCAATTCAGAGAGTCGCAACATGATTCCCATCTCGAGCACCTGACTCTACATTCGGAATTCAGTTGCCAGCCACCGTGCCCGTCGTCATAAACCGCGTGATAGAATTCAGATCTCTCGAGACCCCTGCCAGATTTCGACTCCCACCATCCCCATACACATGTGCCTTCTCACCACCTTCTCCCTCCTCTTCCTCCTCCTCCTCCTCCTCCTCTTCGTAACTCTCAGCATATATATCGTCCAGCGAGGTCCTACTCAGCTGTGCCGCCTTCGCAACTTGAGGTAACACGTATTCCTTAGCGAAGCTCCACAGCTCATCGAGGTCCTCGTCTTGTCCCGCCCCCACATTCTCTGTTTTCCCCAGGGCGCGCCCTTCCTCGACCCAGCTCTCGGCGCTTGGCTCGAGCTTCTTTCGTAGCAGCTGCCCGACTAGACCTTCCTGGGTCCGGCCTGGGAAGTTGGTGGAGGGGTAGACGACCGTTTGGGAGAAGAGGTCGGAGTGTTTGGAGAGGTGGTCGGTGATGTTTTTGAGGCTCTGGGCGAGGATTGTGGAGTGGACTTGGATCGAGTCTCTGTGCATATATTGTCAGCTTCTATCTCAGTTGGACCTCCCATCTTTAGAACGGGGCGGTGAGGGGTTTCGTACATTGGTGGCATGACCGGAGATCGTAATATGTCGTTCTTCAGGGCGCCAATGCTCTTGGTAAGCTGATCCAGTCGCGTCCGCGTCTGGTCAATGGCGCGCATTTCATCGGAGTTGAGGCTCGTCATGCTGGGCGAATGTCACTTATATCGTGCAACAGTAGCAAGTAGTATGTTTCTGCGGATAAATATCATCAAACTGTCGCGGGGGTCGCCGACAGAGGTGGACAATGCAAGGCTGACGATCGATGGTACTGTCGATCTGCCGAATTATCTGGCAAGGCTGCCAAATGGGTAATTTGCCCTCCTGATTCTCCCTTCCTTTGATGTCGATTTTCAGCAGCCTATGAAGTGATTTTACTATGAATTTACAGCGGTACATCTTTACTTACTTGAGAATGGATTTTATTTGGCTACTACGATCATACATATGAGTGTGGCCATCCAGAGCCTCACATCTCGGAGCCATAACCAGTAAACTTTAGACATCAACACGACGCAAATCCACAGCATTTCTTCGAAGTCGATATTATAGTATTAAAATATTAAATAGCGACATCAACTGCGTATCAGGAGTCAAGCTAAAGCTACGGAAACAAAAAATATCCAGCGTTAGAGCCTATCCGCGGCGACGAGTAGTCGGGCCCTTCCCCTTGCCCTTGGTTGGAGTGGCGGTGGTTTGACCAACAGCCGGCTTCTCCTTCTGCTTCCCCACGGACTTCTTGGATGGTGCATTCCAGTAGTATACCATCTGAGCGGCCAGCACAGCATTGAGGGCAAATCCCGCAACGTATCCGTAAAGGATCAGGTTATCATCCACCTCCTGTAGGGTTGTAAAGATGCGTGACAGCGAGCCAGCCAAAAAGTTGAAGACCTGCGCATTGAAGTCAGTATATTGTATCTATGACTTGGGAACATCTTGTGACTTACAGCAAACGCGCTCAACTGTCCAGTTCCTCCTTGCTGCCAGATTGTCGCGATCTGCGGTAGCTTGCTCGCGACTCCCAGGACACCAGCACCAGCCTGGAAGTAGCTCAGTGTCTTCATATCCACCAGATCAGCGTTGAACAGCGTTGTCAGGCCCATTGCGAGCGCTGCAACAAGCAGTGCGGCCTGCGTGGCGCGTCCGCTGTACTTCAATACCAGCACCGAGATCACGATATTCTGCACCACAATGAGTGCCGTCTCGCCAAATGTGCTGAACGGGAAGCCCGAGCGAACATTGTACGCCAAGCCGATCAGGTATGCCGACGTCTCGAGGAGGTAGCTGAGGAAGGAGATGCCGGACGCGGACTTCGAGTTGACGAGCTTGAGGATCTGGGGGACCTTGACGACGGAGCTGGCACCGATGATGCCGATTCCGAGGCCTTTGGAGACGGCGAGCTTGATGCACTCGGTCGCGGTTGGGTCGATTTCAAGGAGGAGCGTGTCGTAACATTGCCTACCGAGGATAGAGACTCCGAGTTCACGGATAGGTGCGGGGAGGTTGTGTGTGATGGGCTGCAGAGCAGCGCGTACAGAATCCATGCTGATGACGGTGTGTGGTGAGTGAGAGCGATGGAAGGGCTCGGGTTTGTGATGTAGCTCTGAGAAGTAAGTGCTGGAAATAGTCCTGTATGACGCTGAACTGGAGTTCTAGTTGCCGGGATAACGATCTGACGATCTGGGGTCGCGCTAGTGGGAAACAACATCTCAGCTTCTTTGTTGACCAACTTACTGTTGAAGAATGGCAAACATTTCATCACGTATATCAAGTACTATAGCACCATTTGTTGCAATTTGTGACATTGCTAACTAGGGGTGATAGCTTAAAGCATCTTTGTGTATATCATCCCTTATATTTTGAACTTTGAGTGACAAAGAATGGACCTCCATGGATCATGAACCCACAAGTACGATGGGCGATAACGAAGCTCCGCTCATATAATAAAGGCCGCTTCCTCATAATTCCGCTAATGGAGGTCAAAAGCTATTTGTATTTGAGGCTTCGTAGTCTGATGGTCCGACTTTATGTTCTGTTTGGCTCGACGCGATTGTTGACGTTTGACATTCAAATCCCTCCCGTTGAACGCCAAAAAAAAAAAAGGCAAAAAATGAATCCGAAGATCAAGAGAGCAACAGGCAACAGTAATGCCAACAAAGGCCAGAATGCCTGTTCAGCCTATGTGGCTTTCTCAGTCGCGTTCAGAGATGGACGGCCGGGGCGATTGGGTGACAGAGGTCCACCAGGATTGCCAGGATGGGCACGGAAATATTCATCAATAGCTTCCGTGGAATTGTCCAAGTTTGAACGTGGTTCCCATGTAACCTCTTCCATCGAAAACCCTTTCCACAAGACGTAAAATTTGAGTTCCCCATTGTTGACGCGAGAATCAAGGATTCTCTCGACTTCATACTCTTCGTCTTTTGCAGGGCCATTCTTTCCATTCTTCTTTGCCTGGGAAGCAACACTGCATTAGGCCAACATTTTTGAAATATAAGAGTCTCCGGATTTAATAGTAACTTACCGGCTTCGCCTTGGCGAGATCGTCCTCACGTTGACGGAGTTCTTCAAGCAGCTTCTTGTATGCAATTTTATCTTCACGTGTCTAGCGGGTATATAAGTATGCATAAGGTGGTATGGAGGTTATGGTTTCACTAACTGCCCTTTTTCCAGGCTGACG
This sequence comes from Pseudogymnoascus sp. VKM F-4518 (FW-2643), assembly GCA_000750925.1. NCBI lineage: Eukaryota > Fungi > Ascomycota > Leotiomycetes > Thelebolales > Thelebolaceae > Pseudogymnoascus > Pseudogymnoascus sp. VKM F-4518 (FW-2643). The sequence goes on along the minus strand of JPKC01002434.1, from coordinate 1,724 downwards.
AATATCTTTCAAGGCTCGTCTGTAGCCATATGTTGTAGTCGACCTCTGCGCCCGACGCTTGGATCTCACGGGGCCCACCATTGTGAGGATGGAGTGTAGGATTTTTAAGACACCAACAGCTTCTTTTTCAATAGTAAGTGCAGTCAAATACTCAACTAACTTCACCTAAATTTGTTGTATTTTGAAGGTTGCTGTTGTTAAAGGTAAGAGAGTAAAAGGTATATGGTTATAACATATCAAGGCGGCAAAGCTCGCTTAAATTGATCAATACAACACATACGTTCTAGAATAGTTCATAATCTACTCGAATATTCGGATCTGTAGCTTCGTAACTATATGACATTATCTAATCAAACTGTCTAAACAGAGTTATCTTTCATATTTATTTATTGTGAAAATTATGTGAAATTATTGATCCACGCCTTTACTCTCCTTTGCCCATACTTTCACTACAAAAGACTGTGAATTAGCATCATGCCTGTGAGGGCCAAGTGGAGACTTGCCTGTCGAAACTGTATTCTCCCATCACTACTTACTAGACCGTGTTTATGGGCTATCACGCATTCCATAGGGACCATATGGAGAAGCCCAATAACTGCACTTGTATGGGCTTTCTGGCATCACAGGCAAGGGATTTCAGGCAGAGCGGAGGTATAAATTGTAAGTTTGTGAGGCTTAGCAAACAATCGCTACTTATTGCAAGGGAAGTGATATTAGCAGCGAGTTCAATAAGCCGCAAAAGATAGACCGTATCAGTTTGGTCTAAGCGAGTGTATAGATTATTCTTCCCATCAACATGCAACCCTAGGTGCCGAAGGCCCTCTAGGGTATCTTCAATTGGCGTTCCTAATGTACTGACTTCATTGCCAAATAACTGCCCGAATTCAGCAGCAGTCGGGAGAGTGACTTCCAGCTCTGTCAAGTCTAAAAGTTGCCCATAGCGTAATGCGGCAATGATGGTATTAGTGGCGACTCTCCTGATCTCCCAGGGCAAAGATGAGGGTGCGCCGTAAAACCCAAAAGCCCTAATATTCGGAAGTCTAGCTATGCAACCTGGTAATACTCCGGCAAGATCTTCGAGGTATAACGAGAGCGATTGAACGCTTGATTTCTCTAAGAACCGAAGCCCGACGTCGATCCGTTGCACGAATACAGCATAGGGACTCTTAGAAGTCTCGATAAGTCTCACTAGAGGCGATTCTCTTTTAAAGGAAACATCTATCGCCACGATGTGTCGAAATAGCTGCGGCGAGGAGCTGGCACAAAAATCCCGATTGACCAGGCGTAGTGATGCTAGGTGCCGTACCGCGTCACGTCGAGAATTGAGCCACTTGTATGGAGACTCAAAATTGACCTTATTCTCGAAGCACAATACAACCTGCAACTAATATGTTAGCAGCTGAGTTGGCACGGTGTTAGAATAGCATAGCATAGCTCTTACGGCGTCGCAGATCTCCTGGGGAAGTCTCATCCCGAGGATTCTGATGGTTCCGTATATTTCTAGTGCCTGGATTATTAATTACTCCACAGCCTATGCTTTTGATGCAGCTTGTGAATTTCAATCAGGTATATGCACACAGAGAAGGGCGGAGGTAGGTGGTGCCATTTGGTTGTGAAGTTGTGGTGTGAGAGTGTAGGATCACATGACATACAATCACATGACATACATGTTGGGGAAAAGAGGACGGGCACCGTGGGATACGGTGGCATTTTGGCCCTAAAAT
>JPKC01002433.1:0-16223 GCA_000750925.1 Pseudogymnoascus sp. VKM F-4518 (FW-2643) | reverse complement strand
TCCTCCCACAACACCCCCACCTCCGCCCTCCTTCCCTCAACCCTCTTCCAAAACCTCGTCCCCACCACCCCCTCCCCATCTCCCTCACTCAGCACAACGCCATTATCACTAACCCACCACTGCGTCCCCCCCTCCTCCAGACTCTTCCGCACATCCACATAAATCAGCACCTCGGCATCGTTCCGCATCCCGCTCACCACCTTCCCTGCCGCGTCCTCGGGGAGCCCGGTGGAAAAGTGGATGTGGTTGCGTGTCATCTTTTTTAGGCCGCCGCTGGCAAGAATGGCGGGGTAGAAGGCGTAGTAGGTCCCGTGGACGACGACGGGAGGGATGTTGTTAGCTTCAAGAGTGATGGGGGTTAGTAGTGCCGAGGATTCGACGGCGATGCTGTGGCCTTGGTTGGCGCGGATGAGCCAGTCGGAGGGCGTGGTGGAAGTGGGTTTGGGGGCGGGAGAGAGGCGGGGGTTAAGCTTCAGGGCGAAGCGCTGCTTGCTGTTGTCGCTGACTGAGGCGAGGATATCGTCAAAGGTTACTTTGAGGGATTTGAGGCGGTTCCATTGGAGCTGGGGAGGGGGGTCAGCTGATGTGTTTGGTTTTCAAGAGAACAATCTGTGAAGCAATAAAAGCGCCAGCAGTACAGCAAAGCACTTCAAACCCCGCCATGTACATCAACAGGGCTCCGAGAATAAATATACACCATCAACAGCTTCAATATATACATCACATGACCACTCTGCTTTTCAACCTCCCCTCCCCCCCATGGCACACGCAGAAGAAAAGAAAGCGCAAACTCACCACCTCCCCCACCCCAGCATACCCCTCATCATCAAGCTCTAACCCCGCCTTCACGGCATCATGTCTCAGTAGCTTACTCAGCGCCTTCGACACCTGCACATCCCTGCTCTGGCCGCCGCCGCTGCGACCTTTTCCGCCCCGCGCTCCTTCACCCCGCGATCCACCACCTGACTTGCGGCTCTGCGGTTGCGGCGCATCCTGTTGCTGTTCGGCGAGGGCCTGCTCGCCGGTTTGGGACATGGCGGGTATGAGGGTATGGTATTTTTATTTTATTTTAGAAGGAAGATGTATTCGGGGAATGATATGGGTTTTGGGGAGGTGGGAAGTTTATGGCGCTCGCTTACAACGGCGGGAGTCATCGTCACCAAAAGTACATAAATAGTAAATAATAGGCAGACATGGTCGAGCAAGAGATCCCTGGGCATATCCAATATTCTTTTCTGTAAAGTAGTTTGTTGATCCTCCTAATCTCTGAGTTAAACAATCGGCACACAGTCATCGCCTCAATGCATTAGGCACAAAAGGACTTCACAATCACAATCACATATCACCATCAACGACAGCCAACACAGCCAAAGCTCAACAAGATGTATCTGCCATAATCTCTGACCCTCATCTCAGGCCACAAGCTAGAAATACATCTCAGAAAAAAACACCTTATCGGTGATCTAGCAGTAGTAGCTCATTTATCCCCCTCGTAAAGCAACCAGCTCCATCCATCGTCCAGGGTATAAGCCTCCAATAATCGTAGTTCATGCCTCGCATATCTCGTCCGTCTCGTTCCTTTCCCAGCCAGACCCTATAAGGCCATGCGCGCAAAGCAATGCTATTTTGGAAACAGCTCATCTCTAGCAAGTGATGATGATGATGGCTGGGCATGATGCGGCGTCGAGCTCCTCGCCCAAAAAATAAAAGCAAACCCTCCTCTCGGCCCTGTCGGCCTCCCTCCAGAAACTCCATCACTCCTATCGTACACCCCCGGTCGGTCGTTTGCGTATGCCTATGCTATGTAGCAACAATGGTTTATACATCTCTCGCTCTCGCTCATCCGCAACTGAAAAATAAAAAGAAAGAAATTAAGGTGTCTGCGCCACCGCACCGCCAACAACACTACTGCGTGCCCTCACCCTTCCGCCCGGGTTCGCCATGCTCCTCGTCCTATTTATACCCGCATCCATACTCTGCGTGACGCTCACAGGCAGTCTCTGCCCCCTCTCTTCAGCAAGCCTGCCAGCAACACTACTCGTGTCCCTCTCAGGCGTCGACCGATCGAGATACCTCCTCTGCGAGGACAGCGTCGGAATCGTACTCGACGGCGACAGATTACTGAAATACTGTCTCCGCGCCGGCAGACTCGAGATGGTAGACGGAGCACGTTCCGGAAGCGGCTGTTGGCTCGTGTATTCCCTAGGCGAGTTCCTCGCAAAGCCAATCTCCGTCGTTGCCCGTGACGGCGCCCTGAACTGGATCTCGCTGTCTTCGGTTTCGCGCTCCTCGGTCCCGGCGCGCTGGCGTCGGAGCATGATCGATGTGCGGCGACCAGCTAGGGAGGATTGGGTGGGTGTTGTGTTCTCGGGGGGGTTGAATCGAGGGGTTGGGAGGGGATTCTCTGGGGCGTTAAAGCGGGGGCTTGGGAGTGCACTCGTGGCGAGTAAACTGCTCCGTCTCGCCTCCATTCTGCTCAGCGCACGACTCGGGCTCTGCTTTGCTCTGCTCAATGCATCGTTAGGTGCAATGAGCTGGCGGGGCGAGGGCTCGGACTCCTCAACTTGAGCTTGGAGTTCCTTGCCGCGGCTCATCGGCCTGGCTGGAGCAGCTGCTACAAGTTGGGATGTGGTATCAGACAACGCAATGCATAGCTCGGTCAAGCTTCTACACATGCTTTCCGCTTTCCTTCGAAGCTGTCGATCAGCTATACTTCCCCCATTAGGCCCAATCACAGAGTGGCCGCTGGAAATCGGCTGGCCGACACTGCCAACCATCGAGGCAACACCAAGGGCATCTGACGCCGCGTTCTCCAGAGCCTTGTATAAGTCTGGGTTCAAAACTGTTTTCGACTTCGCGAGAGCTGCATGTAATAAAGGATGAGCCTCTCCAGCGTGAGCGGCATCGTTAGTATTATCCACTATCGATGTGCTAGCTCCCCGGCCTCTCTTGGGAGACGTTGATATCGTAGTTGCCGTGGTAGTGGCGGTGGGGGGTCTCTCGCCAGTGGCGCGCGAGACAGCAGCACCTGAAGTCGCTGGCGGCTTACCAGTCAATTCCAGTTTCCGTATCCTCGACTTCAGGTCGTCTAGTTCATCCCAGACAGTGGATGGGGCAGTGGTGGATGTGGTACCATCATCGGTACTATCCGCAACCGCGGCCGGCTCGGGAGTGATTTCCGGTTCCGCCATTCTTCCTACTAGCGGGGAAGAGTTGTACATCCGAGGGGTAGAGAAGGATGACAGATTCGACTGTCGGTATGCGTGACCTCGTACTTGCGAGCCTCCAGTTGACTCGGGTATAGACGGCCTCCTTCCAGAAGCAGAGGACTGCGCCTCATATGTGGGCTCTCGTGTATTGAAAACCCTGGGGGTCACCGGCGTTGTTCTGGTCGACGACGGCGGGTATCGCGACTTATTAAGGTCTAACGGACTCGCTGGACTCGAGGCGGCACGGCCGTGTGAGTAAGCATTATAACTTTGGCGATCGGTTCGTTGACTCTGCGGCGTGCTCTCGTTTCCTCTCGAGGAGTAAGAAGTCGACACGCTCTGCAAATCGGACCCACGACGAGGCATCAGATTCGGGTATGAATTTGTGAGTGGTGGTAGCGACGAGCGATTATTGGGGAGCGCAATACGGGACTACATGTTTATTAGTGGGGAAGCTTTGAAGATGGTGAGGGTTTTGAGGCTCGTGCGGATATTCAAGGAGATAGCTAGACAGGGGACTTGAAACGGATCATTTACGCAACGTGTGAGCAGCGTGTGAAACGCCGCGCGATATCAGGACAGGGGTGAATGGAAGCACCGAGCCAACTTACAGTGCGCCTATTTGTTGTGGTGGGCTTGTCTTGCGGGTAGCCATGCGATAAGTCGTCCAGCGCAAGGTCGAGAAACAGATCTTCTGTCCCGCCATTGTTGCGCGTCTGATCACGATACTCTTGCTCCCTCGAAAATGTATCTCTCCTGCTGCTATCCTCGTAACCCTCCAATGCCCTTAAGGTCTGGTCGCGGTCCTCGCGGTCATCCGCACCATCGTACTGGTAGTAAGGCCTGCTATCCATCCCGAGCGATGTGCGAGTCGCAGACGATCTGAACGATCGAATCGGCGGTATCCGCGGTCGAGTTTGTGTCGTGGGCAGGCTCACAGTCTGCTTCCTTTGTGGTGTTCTATCGTTTGTGGGTTCTGGGCCCGCAGCTGGCAGGGCAGACTGCAGGTTTCCTAGCGTGAGTTTCTGCTGGGCCAATGCCCACTGTGTCGTTGATGTGTTCGGAGGCCGTACAGGCGCTTCGGGTGGGAACGAGTGTTGTGTACTCAGAGCAGGTGGTGGGCCAGTGTGCGTTTCAATACCATTGCTGCTATGCGACGCGGGCGCCCTGCGACCTCTTCTCGATTCCTGGACCTTGGAGGAGCTGTTGGGCGGGTAGCTGGTGGTGCGAGGTTCCGTAGAATTAGCTAGTGCGCGTTCCTGTTCGCGCGGCGATGTGGTCTGCGACTTTGTTGTGATGCGCGGTACAGCTGTGTCGGAGACGGATCTGTTGTTGTGGGAGTCCGGCGTAGCAGTCAGGGACGAGGCGGGTAGCGTGTGCGATCGTTGTAAATCGGCAAACCTGAAGGCGGGCAGCTTGCTGGGAGTATGGTCGAGTCGGTGGGCGTGAAGGTTACTCGTTTTGTCGGGATAGTGTGGTTCGTCGCAATCCATGGTCTCTCGAGAAGAAGCAATACAGGGAAGTCGATATTATTCATGGAGAGGCGAGGGCAACACGTGCGTGGTCATGCATCAGCTGGGGGAGGGCGCATGCCAGCAGGAGCTGAGAGTGAGCTGTCAGGCCTACAATCACTGGCGGCAAGCAGCGGATTGAAGTATATTATCATTAACGACGACGACGGTGACAGCGACAGTAACAATGGAGAAGATGACGGCAACTTGTGAAGGTCGAGGCTTAACTGACACAACTGTGCGGAGGGGAAGTTGAACTAGTTTAAGGGCACCCGCGCCATCCACAAACAGATCTACGAGTACGAGTCGAGTCGAGTGAAGTACGGTTATGTTACAATAGTGCAGTATAGCATGCACAAACAGTATAATAGTCGTACCAGCCGTACTACTAGGACTCAATGGACGAGGGATCGAAGTCGTTATTTGTTATTGCCCATCCATCGCCTGGAGATTAACAGTGGCACCCAGCATGGAAAATGGCTCAACGCCCACGGCGTGGCAGAGGGAATGGCGCACAGAAGTTAGCAGAGTCGTAGTGGAGTTGAGGTAGGGATCAGGGCATCATATGCAGGTGCCACAGTCTCAATCACACTCTGTTGCTCCACGGCTATTGTCCAGGTGTGTCTAGGGTCCAATCGAACCCTGAAATATTGTGCATCGCGATCAGTAATGATTGAGGGGAAGAGAGACATGAGCAAGACATGAGAGGACAAGACAAGCTGATCGGAGACATCCAAGCAACTGCAAGACGACAAACACATCCATAGCCACCTCAGACGACAAATCCAGATCTGCAAAACCACCACAACAACACAAACACACCACACGCACGCAAACGAAGCCATGCAGCCATAGCGCATCCATTTGATCTCGCGATAACCGGGCACCCACGCCGATCCCAGCTCCCAAAGCGCCGATCGCCAGCTCTCGGATAATATGGCTGTTCCTGAACGAGAGAGAGGGAGAAAAAATACCCGCCAGCCGCTACTATTGAAGAGGTAGCAGGGTATACAACGACCAGAACAGGGTATCAACTGTCCAGAGCAGGGGGCATATCGCATGGGCGGGAGCAGGAAGAGATTAAAGGAGGCGCCTCAGAAGCCCCATCCATCCCTCGACATCAACATCCAAGTCGACGTGTCAGCTTCCTTGGGGGCGGGGGACACTCACTCACTCTGTTCCTCCTACTCGTCTTTTAAGACAAGGATATCTGCACGCATCCCTTCCCGGTGTCTCTCCCAAACAGCATATCCCCTCCCCTCCCTCCCAAGCACCCATCCCGTCCCGCACGACATGAACCCGCTGACCAGCAGCGCACCCTATGCATAACCACCACCTCCCAGCTGCTGCACAACCACCACACCACGCATCGTCCATCCCCCAACCCCCCCGACTACACATGCACGACACACCCTCCCCCATTCGCGCTCTCAGCCGCCTGATCCGCTGCTGCCATGCCCGGGGGCCAGAGCTGCTGTGCCAGAGTATATGCACGCCGTGCACGGTGCCAGTGCCGCTCCACCACGTCTGGGTCCACCGCACGATATGGCTAGTGTTGTGCACGCTACTGTGCGTCGACGCCCTCGGCAGGTAGGAGTGGACGTCGAGTCAATAGCTCACAGAAACGACGTGTGTATCCTCTACGCCAGTAACTAGGTGTAAGTACGTACAACAGCGACCAAGATATCTCTCCCCAGCCCCCTCAAGCACCTATCCCGCGCCCCCGATCGCCAGCCCAAATCGAGTCTATTCTGCTGAAGAAGCGGTGTGTCCTGCCTCCTTCCCTCCCTCCCGTGTTTCACACCTCTGCCCGCCCTGCCGGCCGCCTTCCTCCGCTTCGTACAGCTCGTTTATCGTAATGTCTCAGTCTCGTGCTGCACAGCAGGGCAGCGACGTGAGGACCTAGCGTACCGTCACAGGTGTGCGCTGAAGTGTAACTGAGTGGGCGAGCGAGGTTCCGGGGGCTGGGGGGCTGCATACAGACTCTAAAGTAAGGTGGGTGGAGAGGGAGAGGGAGGCGGGGGTTGTGCAGGCTGAGGATACACGACCGCTGAGACTCGTCTGATAGTTGATTGTGTGACCCCCAACGGTCTGGAGAGCGGAATCCGCGGGGTTGGGAAGGAGAGGGGTTCCGAATCCCGAAGTGGTGGAGAGAGTGCAGAGACACCGAGGCCGTCCCTGTGGTGGGCAGCGGGGCGCGTGAATTTCGTCACGGGGAATCACGTATATACACATATACACACATACACGCACGCCATATACTACAATAAGCAATATGGTAATAATAGCAATATATTAAGAACAGATGTATACCCTGGGCGGCACGAAGCCAAACTACCAGGAGTAACAATCTTTTTTGTCTATCGATCGACCTGAATGGTCATCATCCCTATCCACCCTCATAACGGGCATTTTTCCTTTCCCTTCCCTATGCCAGACGCCAAAAACCCTTTTTGTGTGTTGTGTGAATGCCCAAAACTAGTTAATTAATTAGAGAATCCCGGGGGTTTGTCTAATATGCCTCCAATTTCGCCAATCGCTTCGACATGCTATTGAATGAGTTAGTAACTGTAAACCAGATGGCTAGATAGGGGAGAAGGGGGTAAGACTTACAAATCAAAGAAAGCAAACTGGCTAGTCGAAGTTCCAAACTCGTACACGAATCTCGAGGCCAAGTAGCTGCCAAAGATAGCCCTGAGGTAGTTATCCGGCACGCGCTCAATAATCGCATCGAGGCCAATCTTATCCAGCAACAACCTCGGCAGGGCATCGCGCAGGACCGAGCGACGGAGCGGCTCGTTGTGCCACAGCTCCGTGTTCTGCAGCTCCTCATCCAGCTTCGTGATGGCGATACTGAGCGTATCACTGAGCACCGAGCGGGCTACTCCCGTCTGGGCGTTCTCGCGCCAGATAGCCTCGAACTCGAGACGCGCATTGCGCTTGATGACCTCCTGCACCTCGGCGACGTATGCCTTGTAGAAAGCCGGAGCCTGGCCGTCAGCACCAACGCACATGTGCTTGAGGAATCCGGCGTCGTCGAAGGAGAGGGAAGCGAGGACCTCGAGGGAGGAGGAGGTCACGCCACCCTTGTTGGCGGAGGCGTCCTTGAAGAGGATGCAGCCGGCGGCTTCGAGGCGGAGCTTGGCGTCTTGGGCGATGAAGAGGTTGGCGCCCTCGACGATGTAGGGGATGAGGGACTTGCCGTCCTGGATCAGCTTGTTGCAGCTGACGAGGTCGATGGACTCGGGGCGGCCACCGCAGGGGACGAAGATGTCGGTCAGGCCGGTGTGGCGGAGGTGGAAGGTGTTGCGGAAGGTCATGCCGTTGGGGATCACCTCGCCGGTGGGCAGGGTGATATCGGTCTCGTCGAGGAGGACGCGGTAGCCGTCCTTGGAGAGCTTGGTGATGTCGAACTCGGAGATCATGACGCGCTTCTTGGCGAGGCGGAGGAGCTCGGCGTGGTTGATTCCATTGGGGTCAACGAGGACACCGGCGCCGTCCACGACGGAGGTGTACTTCTCGTTGCTGAGGAGGATCTCGTTGGAGCCGAGATCTCCGTCAGGGCCACCAGTCTGCATCTTGCGGACGGTGGATGGGTCGAGGTTCAACTTGCGGTAAATACCTGTGACATACTCGCGGACCGAGAGGGTCGTCATACCGTAGTGGTCATGGGGAATTCCACCAAGCTTGGGGCTCTTGCCGGTGAAGAAAGACTTCCACCATGGCGCACCACGCTTGCGGGCGTGCTCCGTAGCCCAGTCGACTAGCTCGGCAGTGTTCTCATCAGGGCCCATGAACAGGATCTCTTGCTTGCCGTAGAGGTCAACAATGGGGTCCTTGATACCTGGGCTGACAGGTGGCAGGAGAAGATCCATGATCGAGTCAATGTACTTCTCGAAAGCCACGCTTCCCTTGTCCTGTTGTTGGGGGTCGAGGAGGATGACACCCTTGGATCCGCCCTCGGGGATATCCTTGTTCTTCCTCTGCTGGGTGTTGGCCAGGCCGTAGTTCTCATCGAACATTCTCCTCGCGTTGATGGAGAATGCCTCGCGATTCCTCGACTTGACAATACGGATACCGCCACGGGAGATGTCGCGGAAGCGGAGATGGAAGCCACGGGCCTCAGAGCTGATGACAAGGAACATGCCGAACAATGGCTGAGGGTACTCGATGGCTGGCAAGAACGATGGGTCCAAGCGGAAGCTCAGGGCGACCTTGGTGGGGGTGAAGAAGTTGGTCTTCAGGACCGAGTTGTTGAAGGTGCGGAAAGCATCCATGACAAGCTGCTCGTGCTCGTTGTTGACAGTCCTGGAAATAAGGTCCTTGAGGGCCTTGTCGCCGAGAACATCGACTGGGGTCGTGGGGATCGACTCCTCAGACGCGAGCCCGGTGTGGTAGTGAGTATCGGCGAAGCTCGAGTAGAGAGATCGGACGAGATCTGGGTACTGTCCAATGATCTCCAAGATATAAGCAGCGGTGAAAGTCTCGGTACGAAGACGGCGCTTGATGTTGGAGAGGACTTCGGCGTGGGCACCGTTCGTGGAGTCCAAGGCCGAAACCAACGAGGCGTACTCGGATCCCAGTCTGTTCAGGAAGTGCTGCACGAACACCCACACGCAGTGACCGTAGATGGTCTCCTGAAGGCTCAAACGGCCAACGGCGAACATGTTCTGGAACTTGTTCTGTGGGATACAGTACAGCAGAGAGATCTCGCGAACGATGTGGCGGATAGAGGTATCAATCGGAGGGAACTTGGAGTTGGGCTCGGAGGCGCTAGCAGTGGGCTTCAGGTAGATCGAGATGACGGTGATGCCGTTGGAGAACTGCTCGACGTACTTCCTGGAGCTGGTGACACCGTAGTAATGGTACAGATCACTCAGGGCGCAGAAAAGGCCCATGGCTCTGCGCTGGCGGAACGCAACAACCAGACGCTTCTCCTGGGAAGCCTCAATGTCAAAGGCCTCAATAACGGGACCTGTGCGTGCAACGGCCATCTCGATGATGTTCTGGTAGATTTGCATCGTGTTCTTCGTGGCCTTGGCCAAGAAGCCGCGGTCACCAATGACGTGGAGTCTGGTGTCCAGAGGGTCGGGATTCGAGTCGACGAACTGGCACTGGTAGACGAAGTAGCAGCGCATCGTCGCGGAGGACGATGGGTGAATCTTGGCTGGCGAGCGGAAAGTCTCGACTCTGAATCTCCTGTTCTTGTCGCCGCCGTCGAGGTACTTGGCCTCGAGTCTCTGCTCATACCTTGGGCCGCCGGTGTTGCTGATACCGGGCTCGCTGGTGTCGATGTAGATGGCATGGTCTGTGGCCTCCATGTCGAGTCTGATCTCCTGGCGCTTATCTTCGCGAGCAGACGCAGCGACCTTGGCGGCGTAGAGAGAGGTGATGTGGCTCTTGATGGCCTCGGGTGTCTCGGTCTGGAAGTAGACATCGTCAATGCCTAGGTCCTTGTAGAACCACTCGACTTGGGCATCGACGTGGTCCTTAGGGATCCAGGAGCCCTCAATGATCAGTCTCTTGACTAAAGCAGTTTGTCAGTTATTGTATCTTCTGTGCAAGTGTGGGAAGTATTCACCTTCATTGATCTGAGCTTCCTTGCCCTCAAACGGAGGCGCAATGTATCCAACGGTCGCTGAGCGAAGAACTCTGTGGCCGTTGACATGGGAGTTGTTGACGCTCAAGTGAGCTGGTTGCGGAGAAGGTATCCGACCTGGTGTCCTGATGACATGTTCGATCAACTTATTCGCGATCCCAGAAGGGGTCGACGGAGTCGGAGGCGTCGAGGCAGTCATGATGTTGAGTTATGCTGATCTATGGCGAGGAATCTGAAGGTTCCAAGGTCAGCTTTGGAACTTATAAGGTTGGGTGGTCGCGTATGGCGGGGTATCATTTGTTGGGCGAGTGGCGCGTAGGGGCTACCCGCCTTGAAATTCGGAGGCGACACAAGGATATCTGAAAAGGTGAAAATAGAAAATTCAAACATACCTTGCTTTGAAGAGGTGATTACCTCGCTGTCCAATTGAACACCACCGTTGTTGTTTGGTGATGTAGGAGGGGAAGAGTTTCTTATCGGAGAAGTAGAGCTAAATAGCAACAACAATCCTTATCGTCAGCAAGGCGCAAGGCAAGGCAAGGGGACAACAGACAACAGGAACACAAAGCCAATGCGCGGATATGTGTTCTGGAAGGATTGGATAATACTCACAAAGCAATTTCTCTAACAAATCTCGATTGATCTGAGGTGATTGATGAGAGGAGACTTGTAATTGAGAATTTGTAGGAATTCCAGTATTTTTGTTTTTCCCCCACGTAAATTTGGAGAAGTTGGAAGTAGGTAGTAGCTTCGATTTGGAGATGGGCGGGAGAGAGTGGGGTGAGAGAAGAAGCTTATCGATTCACGTGATGATGGGGTAATGTGGTGGTAATGGTGTAAAATTCACTTATGAAAGTGAAAGTGAAATCGAATGATTTGAATGATGGGGTTGGAATGTATCCTAAAAAGCGGGAAGAAGCTGGGGTCTGGAGAAGTTATTATATACGAAAAAGGGTTTACAGTAAAAGAAGTGGAAGTAGTAGAAGTAGAGAAGTAGATTGGGAAAAAGACGATAGGGACGAGATGCCGTGTACTTTGGACAAGGGTACTTTGGTACGGTATAGAAGTATTTGTGGTTATTTGTGGTATTCTATGGTTAGTCTGTGGAAGTAGAGGCGGTAGTTCGTGGGTATTAGTTTGAGTGTTTTGGTGGTTAGTATGATGGATTTAGTATGGGTAGTATGGTGGTAGTATGTGGTATTATGGGTAGTAAATGGGTAGTATGGGTAGTAATGGAGTAAGTCGTGGTAGTAGTGACTGGTAACGCGGAGACGGCGAGAGTGGAAATGGTGGAAATGGTGGAAATGGGGCAAGAAAAGACCAGAAAGGGTAATTCTAGGCAAAGTACAGCCCATGAAGCCCGAGCAAAGCCCAGGCCAAGCAGACCCAAGCGGCGTCGTCGATGACCATGACCATGACCATAAGAAGGTCACGATGTCACGAAAAAGTTACAAATGTTACGAAAGTTACGAAAGTCATCAAAGTCACAAGTCACGTCAGAAGAGATAAAAGTGGGGACGAAACGGCGGCGTTGAAAGACAGAAGAAGAGAGAAGAAGGAGAAGGGAGAAGGGTACAAGGACAAGAATAAGACAAGTACAAGTCAACATTAGACAATTTTAGACTATTCAGTGTAATTACAGTGCAATTACAGTGCAATTACAGTGCAAGACACAGCAAAGTCAGCTGTCCAAAGTTAACTCTGCCAAGTACCCCACAACACCTGGGGGAGGTATATTCCATTCCCTAACATTAGCTAACAGCCACTGCCATAGCCATAGCCCCAAGTACCATCTCGTGATTCTGTTACCATCGTTACCAAATCACCTCCCAACAACAACCCAATAATCCCCCAAAAACACCCAAAAATACCCCAAATTTGATCATCAGGTCAGATGAGGATTCTCTCTAACCTGGACTACCTGGACTACCTGGACTACCTGGACTACCTGGACTACGGAGTAGGCGGTTTGTCACAAACGCCAGGGATGAGACGAGATCGAGTCGAGTCCGTTGAGGGACATACAAAGAAACTGGTATACTGTACTCTCGTACCTCACCGATGCGCCTCTTCTGCGTCCATACGGCCTATTACCACTTGTCACCACCCGTCACTAACTCACCTATTACCATCTATTACCACCTATTACCACCTACAAACCATCATCTACACCCACTATACGCCTACGGAGTACACCACGGAGTACACCACCGCCACACTCTCCCAGTACTAAAACCGCTACTAACAATAGAAACATCCCCAAATCCCACATCGCTCCCCCCATGCGGCATAAAATTTGGAGAAAAAGGGCTATGTACATGGGCCCGCGTCTGGCTGGTGGGAGTGTGCGCGTATGAGCGTGTGTGGCCTCGCCCACCCACAACCCACAACCCACACCTCGTACCTGGTCGGGTGGCTGGCGGGAATTTCGCAGTGGGGCCTGGCCCAGACTCAGACTCGAAGCCAGCTCGCCACCACGCATCGCCAAGCCCTTACCCCATCGCTGTGTCAACGCGTGGCCCTGCTTGCGGGCGTGTTATGTAAGGACGGGGCCACGATGGGAGGGAAGGGGGCAGGGATACGGCTATTGAAGGCTTTCAGTGAGGCCTTTGCAGACTTTTCTTAGGCGTGGAGGGTCTGGGGCGGAGCGGGGTGGGGCGGGGGTTGTGGGATGTGGGATGGGGGAGGTGTGACCTTGTGTTTGGGGAAGGCGGTAGAGCGGTAGAGCGGTAGAGGACTGTACACCGTTGCGGTACTTGCGTGTTATTCGCCGGGGAGCGGGTACGGATGGATGCCAGCTCGGCGTGCTGACCGTATGGGAGTTTGAGTGGATGGCTGGCTGGCTAGATGGCCACGGTGAGAGGTGAGAGGTGTGCGGTGATGGTGAGTGGTGAATGGCGCGAGGTGAGGTGCGCGGTGTACGCCTCGCTCGCGGTGTGCTGTGCACATACACATACATTCATCATTCATTCATTCCATCCCATGCCATACCGTCCTCCCGTACGCCGCGCCTGGTCCCATTGACTGGACACGCTCAGCGTGCTCAACTGGGATACTGCATCCGACTCACAAAGAGCATCGAATATCACATCACCCCTCCTACCCGTGCAGAAACAGCCCAACGGGCCCGTGACCTGCCCGATCGGTGGGTCGAGATCCCCATCCCCATCCGCATCCCCAAGCGTATGGCTCGCGTTCGCTTCTGGCATTCTCCGCTCCGTTGCGGCGGCAAGGAAATGTGATGTGTACTCACCGTGATGGGCGTACAGTACAGTACGTATGGAGTACAGTGGGATAGAGTACGGGATGGTGAGATCTCGCGATGCACGAGAGACCGAGTATGTCGCCATAGCACTGCTGCATGGTGAGGTAAGGTGTTTCTCTTCTCTGGCACGTTCATACGTAATGCGTACTCGGGTACTGTACTGACTGACCTTCCTCTCTTGTGAACGCATCTGGAGTGAACGGATATCGTGCATATAGCACGAATCCGAAACATATATCAGACTGTCTGTACTGTAACTGTACATACACAACATACATAACATACATACAAAACCATACATACCCATACATCCACACCGTCACTTCCCACCAGACTGACTAATCCCCCCCCCCCCTTTTTACCCCAGAGTCTGGGCCATCCGGGGTCTCTCCTCGGTCTCATCCCAGGTCTCACTCATCTCAGTGAGCCAGACTCCAGTACCCGCCTCCACTCCGCGCCTCCCCTCAGCCTTCTACTAATTACTCGCGCTGCTCTTGGCTACCCGGCAGCAGCCCTGTCCCCCTACCCCGATTGGGGAAGGAGGAGATGGTAAAAACGTAAAAGAGGTCGAACTGCTGACCTGGTGTTTGACATTTCGTGTTTGATATTTTATATTTCCTACTTTATTTTTATTCTTCTTACCCCATTATTTGTCTGAGAAGGGGCATGTACTCGCGGTAACTCCAGTATAAACCTCCAAATAAAAAACCATGTACCAGACCAATCCCCCCGTAACTCGTACCATAAGATCTCAATATACCATAGTTACAAACCCTGTTCTGTACCTTTTTTCTTAGCTGATTTGTTGATCTCTTGATCTGTTCTGGAAACAAATCGCGCGTCCCGCCCGGCCCCTCATCGATCCTGGGGCCCCTCCCCCGCTCAATTTGTCAAATCGAGTCACGGGATGTCCAAGCCTTCCAAGCATCCCCGTTTCTATTACCCCCATATTACCCCCAGGAAACGCATTGCGGAACTCGGAAATATATTTTTTCTCGGCGATCGCCCTGTTATGCAGCCCGTACCTGTGCCGTACTGTGCTGTAGTTACTGTACTTCGTAACTGGATTGTTACGAGATGGGATGGGATGCGCTACCGTACTCTGTCGTACTCTGGCTTTCTCCCCGTCCCCGCCATTTCGCCTTCGAGGGGACGTGTTCGACCTGCTTGAACGAGCCATCACATTATAATCCCCACGAACCCTCTAATCCCAACAAAATCCTCAACTATCCAATAAATCACCAAAACCAAAGTTATTCACCTTCTCCTTACACCGTTGCACCGTGGTTACTGTACCCCGTGACCCTATACCCCGTGACCTGCATCGTTGTGCCACTTCGCTTACCCGATTGTGCATATCCCCCTCCAGACATTTCACCCCTCATCCGGCTCCCGATCCGAGCCTGGCATCACCTGCTGCTAATGGAGGGGCATTATTCCGCTTCCGCCCTCCGCGCATATTCACGGTATATACGCGGCGACAACGCCGAACGATCAGAGGAAACCAACCACATTCTATCACCCCCCTTGAATGAATGTAGAGTATTGCCAGATTTGGCGTGTTCACTCACCAAAATTGAATGCTATCATGCCTAACTTGGGTGCGGTGAGACTGTTAGCAGTCGGAATTGCGGGTCCATTCTTATCATACTGGGTGCGGGGATAGTAGTGAATTCGTTATTCCTAAGAAGACCATAAAGTGTGTTTTGAAAGGACATTCTCTGCCATTCTGTAGCAACTCAGCTTCATAACTGTCCATCTCCAAAAACCCCAAACCGAAACAATTCACTCCCTCCCCATCACCTACCTATTATATTCACTTCCTCTAAGCGAGACCGACTCATACCATCCCGATATACTCAACCAACCCAGCCTCACCACCAGTACAACCTCACACCAGCTCCGTGCCACCACACGCCCATCCACCATCCGCGTACAAAATGGCCGATTCCACTCCCACCATAGGCGGCCAAGCCACCGCAGATGCCCAGTCCCTTCCCCACGACAGCAGGGAGTACGCCGATTACCTCACCTCCCAGGATCCACTCAAGCACCTCCGCGCCGAGTTCCTCATCCCCTCCAAGGCCGATCTGGCGAGTGTCACTCTGCCCGCACACGGTGAGTTGCCAAAAATCCCGTCATGTCATGCGCTTCTCCTCCCCTGCCACCTCCATCCATTTACGGGGCACACGCACGGCTCCTTCATCTCACCTCACTCCTACCGTAACATCGCGCTTACTCACACCCATCTAGACCACACCCTCCCCCCCGCATCACATGACGAAAGCGTCTACCTGTGCGGCAACTCGCTCGGTCTGCAGCCCCGCCGCGTCTCCGCGCGCCTGCACCAGTACCTCTCTACCTGGGCGACGCAGGGCGTGCAAGGCCACTTCAAGGCTCTCTCTGACTCCCCGCTGCCGGCATGGCTGCACGCCGATGATGCGGCGGCGAAGGCCATGGCGCCCCTTGTTGGGGCTGCGCAGGCGGAGATTGCGGTCATGGAGACGTTGACGGCGAATTTGCATTTTATTCTGTCGGCGTTTTATAGGCCGGATGTGAATGGACGGCACAAGATTATTATTGAGAGCAAGGCGTTTCCTAGTGACCACGTGAGTACCCCTTTCCCCCCTCCCCATCTT
>JPKC01002432.1:0-14123 GCA_000750925.1 Pseudogymnoascus sp. VKM F-4518 (FW-2643) | reverse complement strand
ATCCCCCACCTACCAACTTCCTTGTGCCCCTGTCCGTTCGACAGCACATCCCTCCAAGTCCAAGTCTACATACCATTCCTTCAAAACGCTTAATGCTGCATCCAACCGTCCCTTCACGCACTTTACCTCGGCTCCGACCAATCCACCTGCTCCACCAAACTCCCCAGCGCAGGCGTCGCGTACGAAATCTTCAGCCTCAACCGCAACGGCTAAAACACCCCAATCGTTAGCATCATTCTCCTCATCAAACGGAAATAGACAAGACTCACCCCTTTGCTCCCCGTAATCCGCATGCTCTGCGTCGCCTCCTGCCCCGGCCCCAACTCCGCACTCGTAATCGCATTCAGCGCCAGCTTCTGCGTCTTCGGCACCGCCGCCTGCAGACCCACGCCGGACTTGCTATCCGTGAACGACGCATTCGCGAACCGCGCAGTCACCAACACCACGCCCTCGGCGTTGCGCTGCACCTGCAGCGTCACGTTGAGGTCGTTCTTGGAGTAGCACGGCAGCACGCCGGCGGGCTGTGGCGACGGCGCCGTCGGCGCGGGAGACATGCTCGAGAACATGTCGGGTGTGTTTTGTATGATTGGAGACGTTGTGCCGGACGGGCCGAAGAGGTTCATGATGTCATTGACGTTGCTGCCTGACTTGGCCGACGGCGCAGGCGACGTGGTCCCGCTGAGGATATCAGCGAGGAGATCCGTGTTCTGCTGGCCGCCCATCGCGGCGCCGAGGTCGGCCTGCGGCGCGCCACTGTCGTCGCCCATGAGATCGAAGAGCAGGTCTTCGCTGGCGTTCTTCTTGGCGGGCGCGGAGCGGCGGTTAGCAGCCGCGTTCTTCTTGGGCTTCTTGGACGCCTCGCCGAGCACGCGCGACTCCTCCTTGATCTGTGGCGGGGGCATCTTCTCGAGCACGCCGCGGCGGATGGCGTCGTGCGCGAAGAGGTTGCCGTACTCGACGGCGCGCTGCTGGATCTCGACGTCGAGGCTGCGCGAGTAGCCCGCGAGGATGCGGCGAATCTTGTCGATCTGGGCGGGCTCTGTGAAGCGCGTTGAGAGCTTCATGAGCGCCGTGATGATGTACTCGTTTGCGGATTGGGTGGCGTAGCTGCTGTTGAGGATAGTCGAGAAGAGATCAATCACCTCGCCTTCCTTGACTTCCTGGACTAGCTCGACTTCCTCGTAGTTGCCGCCCTTAAGGAGCAGATCGGCGAACTCGCCAATGCACCATGCTCCTCCTAATGTGAGGCCCTCTTGGGTGATGTCTTTCCTTAGCGCGGTGTATAGCTTTTGCACGACGTATTGCTGCAAGTCTGGAGTCGTGGCAACGAGTCGGATGAACGAGGACAGGATCTGCTCCTTGACGTAGTTTCCGGCGAGCGAGAGAACACGAAGCATCGTATCCACGTGCCACCTCTTCGACGGTGAGAACCTATCCGCAGCAATGCCAATCTGGCTGGTCATGATGGGCTTGAACTCGTTGTCTGCAACCTCCAAGAATGCGAGTAGTTCCCTAATAAGCACCCTGACATTGGTCTCGTTGATTAGCGTGAAACTCAAATCAAGAGCTCGCCTCCTAATACTAATATCGGGGTCACGCAAGCACTCCAAAATCGTGTTGCGATGTCTTTGGACGGCATTGGGCTCAATTGCCACGACCTTGATGAGAGTATTGAGCGCCACGTAACGAATGTTATTATCCCTATTCGCCAAAAACTTTCCGAGGATATTAACACCAAGGACACGGAGCCCAGAGTCGGCCTCAATGTCGAGAATAGTAAGAACGGCTTCGTAGAGAATCGAATTTCCAACATTCTTTGTAGAATCAGTGTTGGTTGCGACTTGCGCCAGAATGTCGTTGATATGCTCGCTCGTCTCCACATCGCCGTGTCCCAGAACCCTCAGGAGCTGCAGAATCTTAACTTGTAAGAAGGGGTCGGTGATGCCTGTAACGTCGTGCTCAGGGGAGTATCCAGAGCTGGCCAGCCCCTTCAAAGTCCGCACCAGTTGTCCACTCAGCGGCCGGAACTTCTCAACGATTCCCTCCTCACCGCCCTCGGCCTCATCAGCCTCGCAAAGGCTGGTAACCAAGGTCAAACCGCACAGCAAGACGCCATGGTTGCGGTCTGAGAGGAGGTTGGCAGCTTTATCAACGAAATGCTCTTGTAAATCGGGAACCTTTCGGCAAATCCGCATTGCGCATAGGGCCGCTTTCCTCCGAATATATGGGTTCGCTGTTGAAAGAAGGGTCTCGATCTCGGGGAATAAATCCCTCGACATCTCGACCGACGCAATATTTCCCAGTGTGCACAAAGCCAGCCCAACAACATATTGATTCGAGTGGTTCAGGTCGTTCTTCAAAGAGTTTGTGACGAGCGTCAGAACCTCTTGGTTCTCATCCAAAAGCAGCATCGTTCCCAGGTATCCCAATCGTTTGTCCGCGAATCGAGGGGAGGCCAGTAGCTTGAGGCATTCTATCTGTCCGAAATGCGTCCGCTCGCCGAGGGTGAAGAGGTATAATAATTTGGCTACATTGTTCCTTCTATATGAGGATTTGAGTCAGCTCTCGTCCCCATGGAGGCTTATCAAGAGCAACGAACCGAACATTGTGATCAGTGCTTTCCTCCCTGAAGCTCGCACGGATAGCTGCGCTCTCCTTCTGCACAACAGCGCGCTCGTCGGCGATTGTTTTCGACGCGCGAACGTTCCGAATGAACTGCTTCACTGAATACTGGTCAGCTTCAACCTCAGCAGCGAGGGGCAACTCGTTGCCTACAAGAACTCATCCTGGCCTGTTAAAACCCCGGTCTGGGGCGTAAGTCAGTTCTCCTCTAGCAGATAAGGTCCGGATCGTCTTCGCCGTGCTTGATTAAACTATCATTTGTAAATAGGAAGGCCGTACAGTGAATAGAAAGTGAAGTTTCCCAGGGCGATCATAGGGAGCAACACCTTTCGCTTGTGCGGGATGGACCACAGCGAAACATTGGGGTTGCATACTAAATTCAGCAGCCAATTAGAGACAACACGTTCAATGGGTGAGGCTCGGAGCTTGTGGCTGAATAATGCCGACGCGCCACATACGCCACATGTCATAAGGAACCGATGATGTCGTTTTGCTGCCGCGGGCCCGCTCCGGATACTTCGACCCCGAATTCAAGCTGTTCCAGAGCTTCATAACAGGATATATATCGCCCACTACTCTTCATCCACCGGCTATATCAGCTATTCTATTCTTTTTACTTCAGCTATCTGTCTTCACATGTACCATTGATTCTTCCTTCCCAACATAATTATCCGTCAAATTCATTGTTTATACACTCGCTGCTTACGGTACCGTTCGCTGCGGTTGAGGGGCGGCAAAAGTATTTGATGATTTGGCTATTCCACTGTGGCTAGGGACAGGACGCGCTATTTAACAAGCATTTCTCTTCATATCATAAGATGGCTTCCACGGCCAGAGAACATATCAATGGAGACCACGATGGCATCGTGCGGCCTCGACTAGTCAGGCCACCCAATTCGCAGGTCCTACGGACAAAAAGTACGGAATCTATGACAATGGAAAACGGGGGGACAGGCTCAAACTCTTCACACACGAGGTAAATTTTGCCCCAAGGAAGTCATGCACAAGTGCTCATTTGTCCACAGTGGCCGCTCCACGCCAGTACCAGCAGATGCCCCTCCGTCCGTCCAGATTGTGTCCACCACACGGAAACAAGTCAGAGCAGACGTCCGCCGGCGCCTCTTCCCGACGATAGAGTACGCATCCAGGGTGTCACATTTTGATCCTGACAGCGATTATCGGGATTTCCAGGGATTTTTTGTCCTGTTTTGGATAGGTCTGGCAATAATGGCGATTACCACTATGGCGAGAAATATGAAGGACACTGGCAATCCTTTCAGACACGAGATATGGCAATTATTCACAGTCAAGACGTGGGAATTAGCGGTTGCGGACTTCTTCATGTCCGCAACTATGTGCATGTCGCTGCCGCTACACCGTCTGTTCCGGAGATTTAACATAGTTCGGTGGAAGAATACCGGAATGATCATCCAGAGCCTGTTTGAAGCTGCGTGGTTCTCAATATGGATTGCCGTGCCTTTCCACTTTGAGTGGACATGGACTGCGCAGGTTTTCCTGGTTCTGCACACTCTGACACTCCTGATGAAGATGCATTCCTACGCGTTCTACAACGGCCACCTCAGCGAGGCTGAACGACGCCTCAAGGAACTTGACCAACCATCCACAGCCTCAAAAGAGCCCGCATACCAATACCCTGCGTCAGGGGCCAGCCCAGATGACGACAATGAGTTTTTTCCGGATAGCTCTGACGAGAAATCGAATTTGGCTTCCCTACGTGAGGACCTAGCCCGCGAGCTCGTATCCCCTCTGGGCAACCAGGCCTATCCCAAGAACCTCACATGGGGAAACTTCATTGACTTCCTCTTCTGCCCAACTCTCTGCTACGAACTCGAATACCCACGCACACCCCGCATCCGCTGGGACCAACTCGCCTACAAGATCCTGGCAGTTTTCGGTGTCATCTTCCTGCTCACCATCACTTCCGAGGAATTTATTGTTCCCGTTCTCCAAAACTCAGGCCCGCGCATCCAAGAGGCCACAACCGTCTCCGACACCCTCCTCGTACTCGCTGAGACAATCAGCCAGCTCCTCTTTCCATTCATGATCACCTTCCTCCTCGTCTTTCTCGTCATCTTCGAGTACGCCCTCGGCGCCTTCGCAGAGATGACCCGCTTCGCCGACCGCCACTTCTACAGTGACTGGTGGAACAGCACGGATTGGCTCGAGTTCAGTCGCGAGTGGAATATTCCCGTGCACCACTTTTTCCGGCGGCACGTGTACATCGCGTCGGTGCCGCACATTGGCAAGCCCATGGCCACGCTCATGACGTTCCTTATCTCGGCCATCGGGCACGAGATTGTGATGGCGTGCATTACGAAGAAGATCCGCGGCTATGGCTTTCTGGCCCAGATGAGCCAGCTTCCAATCGTTATGATACAACGCACGAAGTGGAGCAAGGGGAGGAGAGTCTTGAATAATGCAGCGTTCTGGAGCTCGATGATTTTGGGACTGAGCATGATCTGCTCACTCTATGTACTTGTGTAGGCATGTATATTGCCTGTTTTAGTTTTGAAAATACGATACCCGATACCCTCTTTGATATTCTAGATAGAATTATATTTTAGACTTGGTTATTTTATATCGCATGTATTTAATCATTGATTAAATCAATCAACCCTCCATTAAAATTTAATACTTCTGTGATATAATAAAAAATATTGAACCATCCCTTGTATTTACAAGTTGAGTCTAGGTAGTGTTTAGTATTGCTATAGCCCTAAATGTTAACACTATAATTAAACAGTTACAACGTACAATCGATTTACCAAAAGTTTACCCTAAGGCAAATGTATCTATACATATATATGTGCGTATGTGGTGTTGTTAGTTTACCTATAATTACATGCTTATTTTAACAGGACCGTTATTTGAACTATTTAGGTACGTACTTTATTACTATTGTAGACGGTCGATAGCATTGGTACAGCTATATTAACTCAGACTGCCATTCTAGCTAACCGTTGCAGGTTAGAAGGATAACAGTCTATTTGGAGACTGTAATGGGCACTCCAACCGTCGGACGACTGCTACGAAAATGGGTGATATTCCGGTTACGAGAAAGCCAAATGCTAAACAACGATTTTATCTATCTATATAAACGTTAACTACTATCAAAAGATATCAGGAGTGGCAGCTTAGCTACTAGCAAACTTATTGTGTTATATGTTCGTTCCTGAGCCACATCATCTACCAAGGAGCCATGCATATCATTATAATCGGCGCTGGCACAGGCGGCCTTGCTTTGGCACACGCTTTGCGAAAAGCCAATGGGAACATCACCTTTACTGTATACGAACGTGATCGCACGCGAAAAGACGGGCTGTATGGTTATCGTGTTGGCATATCCCCTGATGGTTCTCGATCCCTCGCCGCCTGCTTACCGCCTGACCTCTTCGAAGTTTTCAAGTGTACCACAGCCATTACGCCCGACTATTTCAACATGTTCACTGAACAGTACACGGAGCTGCTCAGCATCGGCGGTTTCAGCGAGTCCTCGCTACAGGGCGTAGGGGCTGAGCGTTCAGTTAGCCGTATGACGCTTCGCCAGCTCCTCCTTACCGGACTAGAAGATGCTGTTATATTTGATAAGGCATTCACCCACTACGCCCTCAACTCTGACGGCAGTGTCACTGCCTATTTCAGGGATGGCACTCAGGCTGTTGGCGATGTTCTCGTCGGTGCGGACGGTACAAACTCACTAGTACGAAGACAGTATCTTCCCCACGCCGTTTTGAAAGAGACTGGGCTATACGCAGCAACTGCGAAACTCCCGCTTACAGAAGAAACGCGAAAATTGCTTACTCCCAAAGTGCTGAGAGGAGTTAACATGTTTACTGCACCTCATTGAGACAACTGCATTCTCCACGTTATGGAATTTCCATGGGATCACGATGGCAATTTGAAAAATAACGTCGGAGGCAACGACCAAGAGCTGATTAAGGAATGGCCGGGCCTGAATTTCGATAACACGAGGGATTATATCATGCTTGGCTTTAGCTCACACAGACGACGATTGCCTGATAACTACATGTCTCTAGACGGGCCGAGTCTGCATGCCTTATTATTGGATCGTACCTCCTCCTGGCATCCCGATTTGCGTAAGCTGTTTGAGTTATCTGAGCCGAATACCTGTTTCCCGCTTAATATTCGCACCACTGAGCGCCTACAGCCCTGGGAAAGTAGCGCCGTTACTCTAATTGGTGATGCCATTCACACAATGACTCCCGGATTAGGTGTCGGTGCGAATACAGCGCTGCTTGATGCCCAGATATTAACTGCAGCCCTCGTCTCGTTAGCGAAGAAGGATCTCTCAGTAGTCACAGCTGTTGCGGAGTATGAACAGCAGATGCACACGTATGCCTGGGACCGGGTGGAGAAATCGCTCGAGAGATTCAATGCAGACGACGCCATCTATAAGCCAGGACTAAGAGGGGAACTTGCATTAATGCTGATGCGGGTTGGCATGAGGGTGGTGAATGCCTTGCCACCTATTAAGCGCAAGATGGCTGCTGCAATGACTGCAGAACGAGGAGAGCGCGATTAGCTGTTATGTATAGCAGCATTGCAGGTTTAGGCATGATACTGTAGTTTTGAAGGCAGGAAGTAAGCTATGAGTAGTATACGGGGATTTTGTACATACTAATTTCCACTCCCCATTCTCTATACAGTAATACCATCCTTTCTAATTGCAATTCTATATTCGCTGGCTTACCCCGACCTTGAGTAGAACGAAATGGTTAGTTCCGACAATTATATAGAGCTTAAAAAGTATAGAATTTCGCTGAATAAAAATTGTGATGTTGTCAGCATGTAGGTCAATATCCCATCTACGGGTTGGGGGGGTTTTACACCTTATCTAGATATGAAAGACTCTGAAGGGAAGGAGCTATGGGCCATGTTCCTTCCAACTCATATATAGTTATAATAGTTCGACAGTATGCATCGCAAAGATAATTGTATCTAAGATGTTAGGACATACATATTTCAAGTATGGCTAAACCATATCAATCAAACTGGCCTGCTGGCCCAATGGCAAGGCGCTTGACTACGAATCAAGAGATTGCAGGTTCGATCCCTGCGTAGGTCACATGATTAATATCCGATTCGGATATATTTTTTTGGCTTTTTTTTAATCACCTAGGCGGCCCAAGTGAGAAAGCGAGAAACAGCGCTCCTGTGTTCCCTTTGGTCGGGGAACAACCAGATTTACTTTTGGTGTTCTTCACAATTCAAGTTATCCGACTACGCCGTCTCCTTGGCCACCGCGGTGCAACTCCCACAAGACAAAAATATGACGTGTAACTCGGTGGTATCAATTCCTGAACGTACAATATGCCTACACAAATCCAAGCAAATCGTCACTCGTAATGTTTCCATGCTGCCCAAGCGCCAAAAACCGCCCCTGCCAATCCTATAGATACTCACGATTCCAACCCAGCCTACCATGGCCTTCTTCCGCCTTACTGTATAGGCGCAACCACCTTCCCTCCTTCAACGATGATCTGCTCATCAATCCTTTTCTCCGTCTCCCCGTACTCAAGGCGCTTGTACGTTGTAATCCGCGCCTCGTTCATGTCAATGTCGAATAATCGTACGCGCCGATGGTATCCGTCATAGCCTCCATACCCGCCGAATCCAGAGCCGCCGCCGTAGCACATCCAGAGCGCTGGATGCTCTTTCTCCATAGATAACGCGCAGTATTCGTTTGCGTGGTCACTGTCATAATAGATTAGCTGTGTAGTGCGGGGAAGTGCAAAGGGGTACCTACTGCCCGCAGCTAACCATTAGAATCCCTTCTTCTACGAGAGCATCTCTGAATCCCGAATTGAAGCGTGGCGCCGTGACGGACTCCCTGTACTGGCCTACTATCGTCATGTTTTCGCCGAGATATTCAGGCAATGGGATATGGATGAACGCGAGATCCATATGCACTTTCGTATACTCCCGATGTGCCTTCTTCAACCCCTGAGCCGTTGATTTAAACCAATCAATTTGGTTCTGTTTCAACCAGTCGTAGCCTTCGTATGTTCGCTCGTCCGGCGTGTAGGCATGCGTATCTAGTAAGTATAATGTGAGCGCCGAGTGTTTCGACGAGCCTCGCGCAAGAATTTCAACATAATAATTTCCCACCCCAGCAATTTCCTCGGGCCCCGCCTCAGAAATGGAATAGGGTAGCGATTCGACGAGTTCCATCTGCGCGGGGCGACTGAGGGTCTTTTCGTCGTCGTGGTTCCCGAAGATAGTTGCGTATGGAATCTTGCGCTTGATGAAGAGCTCGGCAAACTTGAAGATTGCGGTTTGAGCGTCGGGCGCTGTGTCACCATTAACCTGGTCGCCACTGAGAACGACCAGGTCGGGCTTCTCATCGTCGAGGACCTTCCCAATGAACTCGAGGGTTCGAGTGTCGGCCTCACAGGGCCCCTGATTCTCTGGCATCGCATCACGGCATTCGCCGACGCCTGTGCTCAGATGCAAGTCGGCAACCTGCAAGATCTTGAACTTCCCATTCTCGTTGATTCGCGGAACAGATTTTATAATCGGAGCTGGCTTGCCGCGCCGTATGCTTATTCGCGCCCCCTGTTTCTCGCCAGCACTATCTAGCAGGAGCGCCGTGTCCTTTATCTCCCAACCCTTCCGCGGTTCCACTGCGTCGGGCCCGAAAAGGACGTCCATGCTCGTTACTGCATGATTTGAATCGCTTGCGTGTCGTCGCCCAGTACGCTTTAGCCAGATGCCCGCCGGCCTGGACTCCCATTGTTCATCGGCCTCGTCTTTAGCCCCATTTGTCGGGACCAGCCGACTGACGGCCACATCAACCACAATCTTATCATCCGGCAGTAAGTCTTCCTCCTTCTTCCTCTCTACGAATACGTATCCACTGTTCACCCAGCCGGTACCCAAGTACAAGTCCTTCTCGATACGGTGCCATGTCTCGCCCGGTGATTTGCAGCTCGTGAAGAGGTTAACAGTTGAGCACGTCTTGACGGTTACATCTGTGATCACCGACCCGGCGTGGTGTGCTGGGAGGAAGGTGTGGACCGAGGCGGGAAGGACACGAAATCGGCTGTCCAGGAGGAAGAGGAGTAGTATACCGACTACCGTTGCTGTCGAGAGCTGGATAATAGCGCGCACCTATGAAGGAAGTCAGCACAGATCAAATTTTGCCGGGCCGTAGACGCGTACATATCGCCGGGTCATCATGATCTCTGGCAGCTGGTCTTCTGAGCTCGAAGGCGCGCGACCTCGAAGCTTGACCTAATAGACAGCAGGCTCTCTATGGTCCGTCCCATGAGTCCATCCATTCAGAGGCTATATAGCAAATGCCTCTAAGCAACAGGGAGTATGCGCCTCTTGTCGTTGTCGCAGGAATGATAGCTGTGATCTCAAAGAGGATTTCGTGTCGGCATTGGTCGAGGCCGCGTCCTGGACTTGTCAAAATCCGGGGGTTGCATTTAGCGAGACGCCGATTTTGGTAACCCAAGTAGCTAAAACCAACAGTCTCAGAAGGATATCTTCCCATGTTAATGGTGGTTACTGGCTCGCCACTCTATTGTTTATGTTTATAATTATAATTCTTTTGCCGCCGAAATTCCATTTGAGTAAGCCAATTTATTGGCAGCTGTGGGTGGCCCTTTGGTTGGGGATCAGCGCTTTAAAGCGTCTCTGTGTCAGATATACCCCCAAAGCGCGTCTTGCCAATCTCTGGCGCTGGCGCGAAGAATAAAATCCTGGGTGAAAGAGGATCTATCGCCTGATATATCTTTTATAAATGAGAAACTATCAATAATATATAATCCCCTATAATATCGGTGCGACATATCATACTGTGCTCCCTTACGTGCCGTTTCCACGTTTTCAAACGTGTCCCAGCCTTTTGAGATATCAAAGTCGCTAAGGACCACCTGCCCCTGTCAACAACCTCATCCCCTTTCAACCATCGTCAGCCGCCCTCTCCCACTGTTTTGCACCCCTCTGCTATCCACCAAACGACAATATTCAGACCTCCATTGACGTTGATTCTTGAGAGGACAGGTTGCTATATATGCACTGTAACCTTCTCTGACAACTGAGGTCAAAATTAGCGTCACAACAGTCTCTACCATCAAATCTTCGAACCTGGACCCTGGGTTTCAGTGGGCCCCTTGATAGAAGCTCCAGCTGTTTTGCAACCTTCAACACGATCATTCAGCCAGTTTTGCGCGCATATTCTCCTTTACCGCTACGCCAGGTCTTCTAGAACCTACAATTTCGATCGTCCGAATAATTTACATTCCCCACAACTCTTTTCGACTACATACACAGCCACAACCTTACCTTTGCGTCAACAACGGCACGGCCACCCGCATCCTTGTGGTGAAACAAACCAAACCTAAAACCCCTTTGGAGCGTATATCTCCCGAATCTTTATAAAGAGAGAGAAAGGTCACGCTCAATGGCTGCGGTATCCGCGCCGCAAGCCACAGGCGCACTGACACCTCCTACGAGCTCTGATGGGAATTCGAGCGCGTGGGATTACTCCGTACCATCTAGAAACCAGGTATGGACCTTTCACGTTTTGTTGGGCATGGTGGGGACCTTGTTATAGGCGTTTCTAGGATGCGCAAGATCTCTCCCTTGTGTCTGTTGGTTGCTCTATTGTGGAATGCTGACCTTGAATTAACTTTAGCAATCAACATTTCCCCGCCAGCAACACGAAGAGATCTCTCACTCGGAGCGAAAGCAAATGCCTTCCCATCCCAACGGCTCTACGCGCCGGAATGATGCAGCAAAGCAACCCAGATCAAACCCAGCCGCTGATCCGGGTCACGCGCCTGCACGTTTGAACAACCTCAACAAAAACGGCAGCATGAGTGGGACGGACAGCCCGTCTGACAGTTTGATTGACCTCTACAGCTCTGGGCCAGGGAAGAGTGCATCCAACGGTGTAGACCATAGTGAGCGGGGACGAGAAGGAACGAGCGGGGCTCCATATCACGAAGACGACCCTGGTTGGATTCACAGGGACAAGCTGGCACGGATCGAGAGCCGCGAATTACAGGCAGCTGGGATCATACTCCCTCGCACGCGGGCATACAGCAGGAGGGATAGGAGCCGAGAAGCGTCGGCCACTGGTCTACACAGAAACGAGCAACACCCGGCAAAGCAGCAGCGAGTCGAGAGCCCAACCGCCGAAGAGCTAGAAGATGACGATCCTGCCGGATGGGATCCGCGAACGCCAGAAGAAATCGCAGCGGATACCAACTTCAGTTATCGCGACTACGGCTCACTCTCGAAGGGCTCCTCCAAGATACCCCTCGCCCTGACAAGCCCCGCACCTATACCATGGGAGTACATCGAGCGCGATGCACCTATGCAACGCAGCCGCAGCGCTGTCTGGGGCGGCGAAGAGGACTCTATCGCCTATCCCCCTCCCCGCGCGAAAGCCTCCTCCGAAGAACCCCTCTTCCAGCCCACCCCGACTACCACCCCGTCTGCGCCAAAACGCTTCGCCTCTGCTGACAGCTCCCCCAAGAAGTCCGCCAATGCGACACCTACAAACCGCAAGATGTCTGCCACCAGCGCGACCTCCAAGCCTCCTATCACCCAGCAAAAACAAAAGGCACGCTCTGGCTCCAACAGCCGCCCATCGACCCGCTCCGGCGAAGGCCCTATCAAGACCCCAGAGGGAGACCCGCCGTGGCTTGCATCAATGTACAAACCTGACCCGCGCCTGCCACCCGACCAGCAGCTCCTCCCCACCGTCGCGCGGCGCCTGCAGCAGGAACAGTGGGAGAAGGAGGGCAAGTTCGGGAACGTATACGACCGCGACTTCCGCCCGCTCAACGACGACGAAATCAAGATGCCTGAACCCGCAGCTGTCGCGCCAGAGGAGCAACCCGAGGCGAAACAAGAAGAGCTGCTCCCACAGTGGCCGCTGAGAAAGGCGAGGAGTCCTGAGCCGAGCCGCCCGGGCACGTCAAGCGGCTACTCCACTATGCCGCGCATCCAGAACGCGCCGAGCAGGATACAGTCGCCGATGCTGGCGCAGTTCCCCGTGCACGGATTTGAGCCAGAGGCGGCGCCCGAGAAGAAGAAGAAGGGCTGCGGATGCTGCGTCGTGATGTGATTTCTTGATCCGTTGACATCGAAGTCACTATACTGTACAAACCGTTTTTTCCCAAGCGGTACCATATTGGGCTGGGATATATATCCTGCCCTGGACTCGCCGCGCTTCATATACCTCGCATTACTTCGACAGCATGGCTGCCCAGCGACTTTTGGCAGCCCATTTCTGCACTTCTTTTTATATATTACACGACGACCCATGACCCACCTTGATTACTGGTTTATTTTTCCTTTTCCTCACCTTGTGTTTGTTTTTTCCCCTCTCCTGATTCCCGCCCGCAGGGCAAGCGGCAGTTCATTTGTTTTCCATGTGTCTCTCGGCTTGGCGTTCATGTGCGTGTTTGTGCGGCGTTCTGATTGCTCTTTATTCTGATCTTACTGGGGAGCGGAGCGCTGTTGGGCTTTTGGTGCCGTGATGGTGGTGCTTGGTGTGTTTTGTTTTCAGTTGGCGAGGAGGATTAGGAAGGAGGGCAGGGGGATGTGAGAGCGAATGGAAGGAGGAAGGGGGAAGTGTGGAGTAGGGGGTTGTATACATATACTGTGTAGCTAGATTGGGTGACTGAGGAGAACGAGGGAGGAGGATGGAATTTCAAACGACAATTGACAAAAAGACAGCGATTGACAGATGAGATGTGATGATTGAGATGCAGGAAGCCTTCCATCCTCGGCCCCGTGCAATTTGCCACTTGGCCCAGTAACGCCCAGGGGGCATCGTGTGCACGACACGGAGGATGGGATGCTTCCGTGAGGGCACCGAGATGAAGGGGGGGATAAACCGAGCCGTGTGACGACACATCTACAGCTCGCACACTGATCGCGCGAACCTCACCGACAGACACCCAGCACCCGCATCCATTGATCAGCCCCCTTAATCCACCGTCCTCCCCCTGAACCGCTGAGCTGAATGACATGACATCGCCGATCCTCCTTCCTCCACACCCCAAACACGTGCCCCTATTCGTCCTGCCTCCCTCATCCCCAAACACCCTCGGCGCCCCACACCGGCTCACCTCTCCTCAATTAAGGTACATCCGTCGGGGCAGTCAGCTATCTTAGCTCTGTTAGTTCAATAACTTCCCAATCCAAATGCCCAACCCCTCCAAAAAAAAATTCCCCGTCCCACCCTACCTGCCCTCCTCCGTCCATCCACCTCCACCATCCAGTACCCATCCCGAAAACCGGGAAAACTGGTAAGGAAGTACTGTACTGCTTCTCTCCTGTCCTCTACACAGCACGCACCAGCACAGACAGGCCCGCCGTTTTCCCAACCCACACCAGCCCGCCCCAACTACCGCATCCATGCCAATCTCTCCACCCCCTAGCGCCGATTCCATCGGCACCGACTGTTTCGCATCCTGCCTCCCTCCCTCGCGGTA
>JPKC01002430.1:0-11361 GCA_000750925.1 Pseudogymnoascus sp. VKM F-4518 (FW-2643) | reverse complement strand
ATGTTGAGTGAAGTTGGTGTTGTTGGTTGGGGGGTGGTTTGTCTGTTTGGAAGGCAGAGTGGACAGTTGAACATATGAGTGAGGTCCAAACAGTTCGGTTATCTATGGACCTTTTAAGAAAGTAAGTACTCCATCAGTCCCTCAGTAACCCAGTAACCCAGTAACCCAGTAATCCAGAGTAATCCAGTAACTCCTCAGTAGCCAACAAGCTACAAAATCCAGAATAGTACAATACAAGCCAACAGGCGCGTTGAGGAACTGTGGTAACCCAGAGTAAGTGGCTATATGTACATGGGTACATAGACAATTTAAATGTACGGAGTAAGAGTTAGACTCCAAGGGGCGGTGGCTGCTGATCTGAGAGGCGTGGTATTTAAATCCATAAAAGGAACATGGAGCCATGTATGCTATGTATGCTATGTATGCTATGTATGCTATGTATGCTTTGTACGGCTTGTACGGCATATACGGCATGTATATCTATGCTATGTATGCTATGTATGCGTCAAGAGGAAGGTATAAAGACGGCCGGGTTTGAGCTGGATGCGGATGTGATAATAATGGATAGAATACGCCAGCACCGTGGCGCGGTCAGGAGCCAGAATGTTCTCGGAATTCACGTCAAAAAATGATAATAACAATACTATAAATTACTATAAATACCGTAAAGGAAAAATGTATGCTTCTGGAGATGCAAACGCTGTAGTACTGTAGTTGGCAACTTACATAGCACTCAGAATATGACCGCGTCTTCTCGTCTCCTCTCCTCTGTATCCCCCCGGCGACAAAGGACAAAGAGCCACAAGCCGCGCTTGGTTCGACGTGCTAACTTCTGCACGCACTCCACAAAAATCGGTTTGGATACTCGTTCAAAATGTACAGGTACTGACGGTATGGAGACACAGAGTGGCATGGGGCGGTGCCTGCTCTGAGCCGGTACTGTACCACTACTGGGTAGAAGAGTACCCGTACCATCTCCATAGCAGATACATCCTTTGCAGCCTTTGCAGAGTCGTGGTAATACTGTGATGCACCGCGGCCGGCCGGTGGAGTCGCTGGAGGGGTGACTGAACAAGCTCCAAAGAAAGCCTCTCTGCATCTCGTTGGTCCAATTCTCCTCTGGCCGGTGTCTGGTCACTGGTGGTGTGAGGTCCGAACAAGGGATAGCCTGGTAGTGGTGGTGGTGGGGGAAGTTGGTTGGTCCTTGGTCCGGAGTCAAACCACCACCACCAAGACAGCCAATTGCTTTCTCTTCCCGGTCACGAATGGGGGGCTAATTGTTCTCTTTTTCTGTCATTAATTCCCAGGGTTCCATCGCTTCTCAGAATTCCCTTCACAAGTGTACGGAGTACCTTCGTGATCTCCTTTTTGCGACCATTCTTGCGAGAGCCTGACCTCCTAGCGCCGTCTTGGATGGTATGGGGCCATACTCGTAGTTGTCCGCACTCTCCGTACTCTCCGTCCTTTCGTGCATGGGGGTATCGTATCGGTCCTGGCAAGGAGGAAAGTGGAGGCTGATCTCTTGCGCTTTCAAGACCAGGAGCATGGAGTCGTCAATAAAAAACCCCGCGTGCAATGGAAACCCCTGCATTCTCCTCCGTCCCAGACCATACAGAGCCATGCACAGCTGTATGGCTCCATGCTTTTAGCCCATACAACATCATTACGCGACTCCATATGTTTCTCCTCACTCTTTGGCTGATGTCACTGGCCGCGCCAGGTCACCATCAGGCTCCGGCCGATGTAGTCCATGACCTCCTGGACCCTTCCCTGCGGCGCAGAACTGCACTCTACTGTACTGTGCTGTACTGTACGTACGGAACACAGGATAAGTGCCCCATCTTTGTGTGGCGGGCGAGACGCATCCTTTCTCGTCACAATCGGGTTTGGTGGCTGGCTAGCCTTGGCTGCGGCTGGAAGGCTGCGTACGTACATACATATGATGATCATACTCATGAATCCATTCCAAGCCAAGGCATCCGACTCAACCTGACTCTGGCACGGCGGATCGAGTGAAGTGGCAAGGCAAGGCAAGGCAGCAGGCATGTGAGTGAGATCATATGCAATGACTTCCCGGCCGACATTTGAGTGTCTGCGACACCATGACATATCAAGGCCCCAAGTGAACTACTGCGGTGAGCCAACAAGGCTTCTTCCTTGAAACGGGCGCGGGATGGGCAATAATGAGCTCGATGGGTCAGTTTGGCGTTGGAGTCCCTCACCTGCGTGTGCGAAGCACGGCTCCTGGTCTGTCCGAGGGGGGGAGGCTTACTCGCGCCCCTGCAGACACAGGCTTGTGATTGAAAGGGGGGATTACTCTACAAGTGTATCAATCATCCTGATCATCCCAGAGACATGGAAGAACCGGAAAGTGATGGTCTCTAGTTTACGGAAGGCGCGGTTTCCCTTGCCCCCTCCAAAATCAGTAGTGGTACATGCCAGTGGCGGAGAGGAGTAGTACACCAACCAGTACACGCGGCGGCTCGGACGACAGTACGAGTACGGTTTCCTTTCGTGTTTTTTGTACCGTACAATACGGTACAGCACTCTATTTGTGCCTAGTGTCGCTGGAGCTTTCCCTTCAGTCAGCGCTCTATGGATAGTTTTGGTGGGGCTGGGCGCACTTGCCGCACTTACCAAGGACAGAGCGACGGCGGTTGTGAACAAATTGCAAACGCGCACACAACAAAAAAAAAAAAGTTCGAGATGTGGGCGCGGAACGCGGAATGACCATCTGTACGTTACCATACTTGGATGTCTCCATGTTGCTCCAATAATATACTCCACAGGGAAGGTGAAGGAAGGATGAACGAGGTTCCGCAAAAAGTTGGCCCGCAACCCAGGGTACACTGGTCTGAATCAGCAACCTCCGAAATGTTTGATCCTGCCGAGCACCGTACAGTTATTGTGGTAGCATTTCCTCGTCGTAGTGTGGTCGCCTAGCGCAATAATCGTCGAAACAGTGGTTCCATTGTGCTGTAAAGCAGTAAATTAGCGTGGCTGTGTTGGTTTGGTGGCCTTGGCCGCCCCCCCAGCCATCCCACACACTCTTGAAAATGTAAATGCGTAATCCTCAAATACACATTCTCACTGGACGCCTCCCATGGCGTTGGGGCCGAGGATCAAGCCTGGAAAAAGGAGGACGCCTAAGACCGGGAGGAAGGTGAACCGCGCGCACATAATGTCCATGCAAGGCAAAGAGGGCATCATACAGTTGTCACCCAGGCAATCAGCGTCTGTTTGGTATCGGAGGACAACTTCAAGGGTGTCTCGGGTTGGTGACGGCCTGGTCCCGGAACATTGCACATGAACCCAGTCTGTGAACAAGTCACGATTCACCAGAACCATTTATTGATGCGCGTCTCGTTTGCTTCCGGCGAAACCAGCTCCTCAGCAAGATCCTG
Organism: Pseudogymnoascus sp. VKM F-4518 (FW-2643); assembly: GCA_000750925.1. Lineage (NCBI taxonomy): Eukaryota > Fungi > Ascomycota > Leotiomycetes > Thelebolales > Thelebolaceae > Pseudogymnoascus > Pseudogymnoascus sp. VKM F-4518 (FW-2643). The sequence continues at coordinate 7,957 of JPKC01002430.1, read as the reverse complement.
CCTCCACGTATGAAGAGACAGGGGGCACATTGAAGGCTGTCACTTCGGCCATTTTCAAGAGTGAGTATACGACTTCATGCGACTGTTGATGGCCACCCGCGAAACGATGCCATAACCAATCAGAAACAATTCGAGCCCGATCTCCACGAATTAACAATGCTGCGACGGTGGTACGGAACAGACAGGAGCATCGATGCCGCCACGTACAAGAGCAAGACATGCACAGGGTGTATGTACGCTATTGACGGCCCATACGGCAAGTGAAGAGGCTTTCGCTCCAGTGTAATGCGAATGCGGTAAAAGGTGAGCATTCTAGACACAAACCAAATAGCGTGGCGTCGAGAAGTAAGAGGATGATTCGTCCTCCCGCGCTTTCGTGCGGGCTTCCTGTGGGATGGACAGCGCCAAACGTAACCTCCAGGCAAGCAAATTCTGTGCCACCATCACATCCCCGAAAGCCGAAAACTCCTCTAGTCTTTGTAACGTGCTGTACTAAGGATTTGAGGGTAGGGTCACTCACTCCACCTTTCCACATTCCACAGCCGCATGCACCATGGTCAGCGATTAGATCCATCAAATAGTGACGGTGCCGTATTCAGTCTGTTTCCTCGTATTGGTTGAACATTGCAAGGCTGGGTGTTTGCTTATTGGGCACGACCCTATCCTGTTGCACGGCGGTACTTTGTCGACTCGCCTCGTTGCCTCTCCGATATTGGCGATATAGGACGGCATTTGATACGGGCTGCGAAAGGCTGAGACTCCGGTTCATCACGTAGTACTTTACATGCCGCAGAGAAATCAACCGATGATGGTGTGATCTGCACTGGAGAAAATGCGGATGAGATAGCTGGACTTCGCGCGCAAGACCTGTTTTAATTTGCTGGAGATGGAAGATCCAAAAGATCCTCTCAATCAGCTAATCTCAGGCCAATATCGAGACGCGGCCCACGAAAGCCGGCCTGACTGACCATGCTTGCTGTGATAAAAATGGATCGTCACTAGTCCAAGCCTTGGAGCGAGGCAGGCCCAAGTGATGACCCTTGGCTTAGCTGGTCGGCCGGTCGGTAGTCGTCTCACCATTTTACTGTGGTGACAAGAGCACTAGAGATTTTAGCTGGTCTCAACCAACGCCAGGCGCGGAGCCGTCAATATCTGCATGTCATGTACAGTTGTAATATTGTGGTGTCTTGATGCTTGTCGTGCGTTGCAATATTCATGTTGATCCAATGTAATCGTCCAATGGAACACTTGCCATATTCGACAGTCAGTTGCCGCATTTCATAGACGCAACAAGTTTGCGAACTAAAATGCAAATCCCGGCAGGAGCCAGGAAAGTAAGAGTCCAGGCGTTTCTCACGGGTCATCCCATCCACATAAGCCAAACCAAGGAAACGGACCTCTCCGATTCGGGGAAGGCCACAGTCAACTCCAGGTTGTTTGCCTGAAAGCGTTTGACGACGGTGAAGGCTGCCGCCAGATCGCAAATGTTACCCTGTGCACAGCTGTCTTGATGCATGCCGCAACTGCTCATCCCCGCCGGTTGAATGCAGATGTGAGCGTTTTACCATGATAAGGCCCATTCGACGAAACAATCGCCTCAGCTGTAGCTTGCTTCTTTAGTCTCTGTCCACCAGGATCTTACCTCTGAGCCATGGAAAATTGATACATGTATGTGGCAAGCTCCGAGTGTACTCCACCACCTCCGAATCATCCCCGTCCGAATCGATAGAGATCGCCTCGAGGACAATATAAATCTGTAAATCTGTTGTGTACTGCTTGTTGACGGCAGTTCAGACCGCCTTTTTGTCATGGTTGCCTAGCCTGTTGCATTTTGCATCATCTTTGGTATCATCGTTGACATCGTTGATGCCAGTGGATTGGATTAGATGGTGTCACAATGTTCAAAGTTTCGACAATATTTGCTGCCAGATTTGTTATCTTCAGTTCTCCTGGCCTTGCATGGCCATCTCGGAAGCCTCGATCTGGAGGCCGGCTTATAATAATTCAAGTCTACAGAAGAAGAAAGGGAGTATTAGTGTGAGTATGGATGAGCGACGACGAGGCTGTGAAATGATAAAAGGTTGAGAAATTTGGCGGGGTAGTCGTGACGATGCTGATACGGTGCCCAAGACAAGACTCTAGTGCAGGTCACATGATTTGGAGATTTTGGGCACAAATCCCTTGTCATGTGACACTTCCAGGGACCTGGGGGCTCGGTTTCGCTGCCAACGGGGCCTGCCAAGGCTCAGCTATACGAGCAAATAACTCCATACATAACGAATCTGTACATACACAACGGAACTTTTATACGTTCCAACAACACCACGCTCGTTCATTTGCACCCATCTGCTCATACCATAGCATTCGCATGGAGTAGAGGAGTTGCTAGTCGTCTCTCTACACACACGAACCTACAGATCCCCTGAAGGCATCGCCCATTGAAGACATCGTGGACCCTTCTCGCCGCGCCGCAACCCCTCGCTCCAGGCGCAGCATCACCTCTTCCTTCGATATCTATCAGTACCTGTACCCACTTGCACTATGGGATTTGGAGACTTTGATACGATCTGCCGCAATGCGCCCATACCATTGTGCGCCCTCGTGGGCAGCATCAGCAACATCGACCTGGGCGTCGGGATAGAGCCCGACTGTTATGCCCGCAATGTCGAGCTCGCGAACACCATCATCTTCCAGCCCGCGACCTCCTTTGCCCACATTGCCGCCCTCATCATGGCCGTCATTATGGTCCTCCACGTCCGCTCCAAGTTCACCGCAGTCGGTACGTTGTGTTTACCCTTCCCCAAACCGTTTCCTGTGTCAGCGCGCTCATGTTCTATAAATAGGTCGCAAGGAAATCACGACTTTCTTCTACATCTACATGCTCTTGACCTTCATATCGCTGTGCATCGACTCCGGCGTCGTTCCGCCAGGATCGGATCCGTATCCATACTTCGTAGCTGTGCAAGCCGGCCTCGCGTCGGCGTTGTGTGTGTGCCTGCTCATCAACGGTTTCGTCGGGTTCCAGCTGTATGAAGACGGCACCACGCTCTCTGTCTGGCTCCTGCGCAGCATCTCCCTCGCCTTCTTCGTCATCACGTTCCTCGTCTCGCTGGCGACGTTCAAGAGCTGGGCCGGCCTCGGCCCCACCAAGACCATCGGCCTCTTCGTGGTGCTGTACCTTATTTCGGCAATCTGCCTCGTCGTCTACATCATCATGCAGTTCATCCTCGTGCTCAACACCCTGCAGGACCGCTGGCCGCTCGGCGACCTCTCATTCGGCGCCGGCTTCCTCATCGTCGGCCAGGTCATCCTATATGCCATCTCCAACACCATCTGCCGCAAAGTCCAGCACTACCTCGACGGCGTCTTCTTCACCACCATCTGCAATCTCCTCGCCGTCATGATGGTCTACAAGGTATTTCTCCCCCTTTTTGTCATATAGCCCGATCTAACGCAACTCAGTACTGGGACTCTATCACACGCGAGGATCTCGAGTTCTCAGTCGGCACAAAAGCCAACAACTGGGAGGTCAAGGGCCTCCTCCCCGACGAAGACCCCCGCCGCACAACTATCTACCAGGACGGCGACTACGCGAACAGCTTTGCTGGTGCGCCGCCGCGGAACTCAAATTACGGCGGTTTCAGCTATTAAGCGCGTTGTTCATCCATTTCGCTTTTTGCATCGTTCTTTCGAGCTAGCGAGCATTCTGCGTCTGAAACTCACCCGTTTTTCAAGAATAGCGCGCGCCAGCGTCGTCGGATCTTTACTTCTCGCGTTCTCCTTTCTCATACTTGCATAGCGCGGCTCAACGGCGTTTTCGGACTCTCTTTACTATAAACCGGTCAGTAAACTCGGCCACTTTTAATCATGATATTTCTTCCGGCTGCTTTTCCTTCTTCTTGGTAACGACTTTTGTAATTTGGCGTGCGTGTATCACGTCTGTGTTTCGCTGGGATGGGCGGTGCATTTTTGGGACCTGTTAGGGTTGTTTGGAACTGGGATTGGGAACCCTTTTGTGTATATGAGGCATTAATAGCCATGGGTGGGTGGTGGTAAATACAGCGTAGTTATAGATAGTATAGGATGGGAAAAGAATCCATTATGATTGAAATATACGAGTGCTCGCCCCTTTGAGTAAGGCGCGTTGACTGTGCAATGTTCTCAGTAGGATAATAGTAAACACGAGGGCGAACGCCTTTTGTATTTCACTCCACACCATCCGACTGTTCTATGCTACACGTCTCCCCCTATCCATTTCCGAAGCCGCCTGTATACAAAGGAAAAAAAGCATCTACGCCGTGCCTTGCCGCCTCTTTAGTCCAGTCTGTTTGGTACTCGTACAAGCGCCTCAATTATACCTTCTTCACAACCCCTTTCTTAGTAAACACTCACTCCTTCGCCCCCAGGACGCTAACGCCCTCTCCCCCAACAACCAAAACCCTCCTTCCCTTCGCACCCCACCCTACCCCAGACCCCCTCACCGCACTCCTCAGTCCCTCCTCCCACTTCTTCTCCTTCTTCAACCACGCTTGCACCACAACACCCTCCTTGCCCACGAATCCCAAAAACTGTCCCGAGTAATCCCATTGCACGCCGCTAACACCACTTCCCTCAAACTCTTTGACGACGGCCTCAGCGCCCTCCTTGCGGAGATCAAAGACGGTAACGCCAGACGCGGTGGCGGCGGCGACCCAAATGCCGTTTTCGTTGAAGGCGATGGCGGAGATAGGGGCAGGGGAGGGGAGAGGGAAGGAGGCGGCGAAGGTGAGGGTGGTGGTGTGGTACATGCTGAGGGTGCCTTGGTGGGCGACGGCGAGGAGATGGCCGTCTGGGTGGAAGGCGCAGGCTGTGAGTTCTACGGGGTGTTAGCGTGCTTTCCAACTCGCGTGGGCCGGGGGTAAGGGGTATAGAAAAGGGCTCACCATTCTCAGTATACACCTGCGCAACCGCCTTCATACTCTCAAGGTCATACACAACGAAACTCTTATCCTTGCCAATCGACGCCACAACATCGCCCGTGGGATGCACGGCAACGCCATTCACAGGCCCCGCATGCGCCGCGATGGCCCCAACCTCCTTCGCACCCTCAAACACCTTCACCACGCCTCCATTTCCAGCCTTAACAACCAGAACAGCCTTTTCGCCCGCCCATGCACCAGCCGCGACTGATTCTCCCTTCGCTAGCGTCTCGGAAACCTCCCCGGTCTGGACATCCACCACGGCTGCTCCATCGCTGCCTCCCACGAGCGCCTGAGCCCCCGAAGCATCCACGTCCACGAAAGTCGCATCGCCGGCCTCGGCCTTTGCTATAACTTCATACGCCGCAACGTCTGCGCGGGTAGCCCACGCGGCTGGGACAGCGCGCTTCCTGCGCCCCTTCGACAGACGACCCTGTACCTCCTCGACACGCTCGACGATTTCGGACGGGAGACCTGCGTTATCGATTTGCATCGCCTCGCCTGCGCCAGAGGGCGCAATTCCGACATTCGAGAGAGCCTCGCGGGCCTCGTCGCGCTCGCGGGTGAGGCGTGCGACGACGCGGACGGCTGCGTCGTGGTGGTAGAGCGCTGTTGCGAGTTCCTGGCGGGTGTGCGCGAGTTGCTGGCGGAGGGTGAAGGAGTCAAGTGCGAGGGCGTCCCATTCGGATTGGAAGGTTGAGAGGAGGGCGGGGATGGAGGTGTGCGTTGGGGGGCGGGGGGGTGCGATGCGGGAGGTCTTGATGGGGATGAGGTCGTCTACGGTGAGGGGTTCGGAGGTGATTGGGTCGGTGCCGTGGGTGGAGATGTAGGATTCGATGAGGGCGCGGGAGAAGACGTTTCCTGGGGGTAAGTTAGATGGTTGAGCTTGGGGGGGAGGTGAGGAGGTGGTGGAATCATACCTGATTTCGTCGAGACCACAGGGTCCTGCGGCGCTTCGCCGGAAACTACAGACAGATTGCGTTAGACGCGTCCCATTATCCCATCGCCAATTGAATCCCACTTACTTGCGCACAACATATTTCGTCTCGTAGTAGATCAGTGCCTGTTGTTGGAGTTGTGGTGGAGTTGCGAGTGTGCTTCGTGCTTCGTCGCCTAGCGCAGCCAGCTTCAGGCCATAAACAATCTTTTGACGTCGCAGTTGCGGATTTCGGCGCTAGTACATATTCAGCTTAGGCGAGTTCCGAGGCGTCTATTAAGTGAAGTGGGGGGGATTTTATCATATAAACCTCCCCGCATGCGCTGTAGATAGGTTTATATATTTATTTATTTCATTTATATTCAGTCCAATCCGATCCAGCTCTCCTTATCATTTATTCAACCGGCATCACCCATTCACCCAATTAACACCACACCCACAACAATGTCCCCCGCGAGCCCCCTTCCGCCCGCAACCACCCTCTCCTCCCTTCCCCCCAGCGACCAAACTCACATCCTTGACCTGCTTTTCGAGCCCTCCCCCCCTCTACACGCGCTCTCCCTTCCCCTCTTTACCCGCCCCGTTTCCTCCTACCCCGCCCTCATCGCCGCCATCCGCTCCCAGCTCACTGCACTCTCCACCTCCACCTCCTCAGCAGATGCGGCGCAGCTCGACGCAATCCTAGGTGCGCACCCCCGCCTCGGCGCCAAGAAGGTGGATAGCGCGCATTCAGCCGCTGAGCAAGCGCAACTGGGTGGTGGTGAGGAGGAGACGCGACAATTGGCGGCGCTGAATGAGGAGTACGAGGCCAAGTTCCCGGGGCTGCGGTATGTGGTGTTTGTCAATGGGCGGGGGAGGGGAGAGATAATGAAGAATATGCGGGAGAGGATTGATAGGGGTGATGGTGGGTTGGAGAGGGAAGAGGGTATTAAGGTGTGTATCTGTCCTATCCTATCCTATCAGGTCGTTGCGTGGGGTGCTGTCAACTGGGGGTTTGGTAGTGGGGTGCTGCGATGTGATGTGCTGACTAGAGTAGGCAATGTGCGATATCGCGCTCGATCGGGCGGGGAAGCTATTGGATCAGTAATGGGAGGGTAAGAACGAATAAATCAACGAAGGCCAAGTCTGGAGACAAGGGAAGTGTAGGGTATCAAACAAAAATGTTATTTTTTATCCTACTCCGTTCATTCATGCAGGGGAGATCCAACTCCCAGATTTTCCTCATTTCCATGTCCATGCAATGATCCCCATGCTGCCTACCCGCCTATCGCCAATCCGTGAAGATGCCCACTCGACTACGCCAGTACATATGTCCCGGCTCCATGAGCTGGCCCCCCAATATAGACATCCATACCCACCCCCACTGACTCATCCAGCTGCCCCACCTCCGCCTTCGCAATCGACAATGGCGGCAGCTGCGGCAACGGTGGTGGTTCCTCTGCCAGCGACAAGGGTGGAATCCCATCCATCTCGTCGAGGTAATCGTAGTCCTCCCCTTCCGGGCGCGGGGACCGCCTGACGCTGAAATCGCTGTAGTATCCCCCCCCGCACCCGCTCATATTGGCATCGATGTCCTCTCCCTCACTATCCATCCCCAGCCCCGCCTCCTCCTCCAGATCAAGCGCGTCATAATTCGACAGCCCAAGCGGTGAAGGCGGAAGCGGGGATGGAACCTCGTACGTCCTCGCCATCGGTGCCACGACGTCGCGCAGCGCGAGCGCAGAGACAAGCTGCGAATGTGTCCGTTTCTGAGGGACGATGGGGGGCGGTGATTGTTTCGCCTGTGCCGCTTTCAAGACGCTCAGGCGCTGGCGGACGCGATTCATTATGGCGGCCTTGCGGAGCTCGTTCTTCTCGGGGCGGCGGGGGAGGGGCCATGTGGCGGAGCCGACGCGGGCAACGCCGCGGTCGGCGATGTTGCTTGCCGGGGATGAGTAGGGCCGGGAGAGGCGGGAGGTGACGAGGCCTAGGCGCAGGCGGCGCTTCTTCTTTGTGGGGTGCGGGGAGCCATCGACGTCCCAGAGGGGCCGGCGGCGTTTGAATGGGGCGGGGCGGGGTGGTG
>JPKC01002428.1:0-44372 GCA_000750925.1 Pseudogymnoascus sp. VKM F-4518 (FW-2643) | reverse complement strand
CCCCCCCCGATACGCCTCGCTATGCTAAACCCAGAACGTGACCCATATGCCTTATGACGAAAAAGGCCATGTTTTCCCCCTCCATCCCATGTAGTATTTCCTTCTACGACTCCCGCGCGCCAACCATCGACTCCAGCTTCCCCGCCAACACGCGGTGCTTCCTGATAACATCCACCCACTCCTCCGTGTCCTCGCCCTCGTCCTCCAGGAACGTGAGGATCATGCTGAAGTCCCCGCCCAGCCGCCCCAGACTGGCCGCGCAGTAGAGCACCTGCGTCAGCAAGCTGTCGCGCGTCGCGCGGTCCTGCACATTCGGGAGGTACTTCTTGAGCGTGTCTAGGAGCACCCCGACGAGGTGCAGCGGGAACGTCGACATCGACGATGGCAGCGGCTGGAGTAGATCGGTCTCCCCCCTCCCCTTGCCGGCCGTAGCTTCTAGCTCGCCCTCCGCGGCCGCCGGGAAGATGCTCCGGAACATGGAAATGATAGCGAAGCTCTGCTCGCGGAAAATCTCAATGTAGCGCTTGAGGTAGCGTTCCGTTTGCTGGCCCCCCGACCACGCGGCGTTCGGGTCCTTCTTCGTGGCAGGCGAGGCGTTGTTTGATAGCTCTTGGTCTGCCAGTTCCCGTAGCGGCTCCAGCGCACCAAGCATAGACATTAAATTGGCCAGGCGGCAGACCAGGAAGAGACCCCCAAGGCTGCCTTCGTGGCTGCTGCCTACTTCTGACCCAGGCGCGTCGAGCTCAGGGGCGATACGGCGCAGCCAGCTTATGGTGCGCATTGCTGCTGCTAGCTTTAGACCCTGTGCTTTTAGACTTGATATCAGGTTTGTTGTCATGGCGTGCATCTCCTCTTCTGCCTGTACTGTGACCGACGACACCAATCGTGATTCCGGATATAGTCCATGTAATCGCCGGATGTGCGCATTTAGATCTAGCGCAGAGGCATAGTTGATTGTGGCGGACGAAGACGTATTGTTTGTCGAGCTAGTTGCGCCAGACGTAGATATCGCCGAGGAGAGGAGGGTGGGGAGCTCGAGAACATCGCCCAGGCGGTCTGAATTGCGCGAGAGTAGTAGGGCCTTGCGCCGCCTATCTAAGATGGCATTCTCTGTGTTCTTGTTGTATGTTGTGGCAAACCGAAGGGCCTCTTCGTCTAGCTTTGGTATGGCATCCTGAAGCTTCGTTGTGCTCTCAGCTATAGCTGGGAGAGTAGTCTGTAGTGAGGATAGGTGGTCGGAAGAGGCGATGACAGCCTTGTGCGACCGAGATGAGAGGGCCTGGAGAGATAGCAGCAGTGAGTGAGATGTTTGCGCCAGCGATTGGGGCTCCGAGCCGCTGAGTGAGGATAGTGGGAGGGTCGTGAGCCTGGCAAGGTAGGTGGATGTGACAGGGTCACTGGGTAATCTCAACGACGGAGACGAAGACTGGCTGAGGTGAGGAGCCAAAAGCTCATAAAGAGAGTCAGACATTGCCGCAGCATGTAAGGGCCCAGACCAGCATCATATGGGCTTAATCAAAGAAATTTATCACGAGGCAGCCTTGTGGAAGCAACGTGGAAGTAGAAGGCTGTCAAGGTTGCAGCACCGTCTTCTCTCAGCCTCGGCTTCCTCCGTTTAGGCACGAGGTCCAACGAAGGCGCTTGTGTGGGGCGATCACCCCAGTGCTAGCTATGGTCATCGTGACTACTGCCCCAACGAATTCCAGACGGCGTTGAACTCTGTCACAGTTCACCGCGTCTGCCTCCGTTGGCCTGCGCCCCTCCGACTGTAAATAAGAAGCTTCGCCGCCCGATTTCCTCTCAAAGCCTCATTTGCGACAAACCGAACCGAACCGGCGCTTTGCTTGGAGACCCCGCGACGATGCGTGACTTCATACCCCCCATACCCTTCCTAGCGAAGGCGGTTACTCCCTTCGCGGAATATATCGGCGCCACGACACTGCCGCTGCACATACATGAGGTTGTCATCTCATATATCGCGTATACTCTCATCAATAAGAAGATCGCGCCAGCCGTATCGACATGGCTCTTTCCCCAGAAATACCCGGCACTCTCGGCTGAGAAGAAATTCAACTGGAACGTCCATGTGGTGTCTCTGTGCCAGAGCATTCTGGTTAACAGTACAGCTCTCTATGTCATCTTAACTGATGAGGAGCGCAGCAACATGACCTGGCAGGAGCGGGTTTGGGGCTACACCGGAGCGTCCGGGATGATCCAAGGTCTGGCAACTGGGTACTTCCTCTGGGATCTGGTTATCACTATTCAGAACGTCAAGATGTTTGGGCCGGGGATGCTGGCGCATGCTGTCAGCGCTCTGACGGTGTTCTCTTTTGGCTTTGTAAGTAATCTGGGAGAGCTTTAAAGTGCTATGCTAACGAGATTTCCTTCACAGAGACCCTTCGTAAACTATTATGCCTCGACTTTCATCCTTTACGAGCTATCCTCGCCGTTCCTGAACTTCCACTGGTTCTTTGACAAACTGAACCTGACCGGTTCTCGTCGCCAGCTCATCAACGGCATACTGCTCCTTTCCACGTTCTTTGGGTGCCGTCTATGCTGGGGAACATACCAATCTCTGCGGGTATACCAGGATATGTGGATGGCATTGCACCACACCCCAGGCGCCACTTACGGAAAGGCTGAATCTCCTATCCACGACGAACTCATGAAGTACACAGACGAAGAGTTCCTCCCGCTTTGGCTGGCAGTCACCTACCTCGGAAGCAACCTCGTCCTGAACGCACTGAACTTCTACTGGTTTGCAAAGATGATCGACGCTCTGCGCAAGCGCTTCGTACCCGCCAAAGCTTCCGGCGAGAAGCCAAAGTTGGCCATGACTGGCTCCAACGGCAGGGTGACGATCGAGACCGATGAGACTACAGTGCGCCGCAGAAATGTGGCTCTCTCAGAGTTAGATATCGTGCCGATTCCGTGAAGGGCTGGGGCGTTTAATGGAACCCAGCTATAATGGCTCATATTGGTTATGAGATTTACGACGTTTGGCTTCCTCTTCTTTTTGGGACAACATAATTCAGGGTCAACGGTTGTAGAATACAGAGTCGAGGGGGGGGAATGGAGTGGTACTCTGTTGGGGGCGGAACAGCGCAGGGAGCAGAACCAGCTGCCTGCTTTCTTGTTTATACGTACATTGAGGTCAGAATACTGGAACCTATAAGATTGCGAGTATAAATACAATTCTATCAAACATTATAATCCACAGACAGTTGAATATAGATCGTAGCACGAAGGAGCAGAAAGGCGAATTGGGTCACGTGTTTATACATCTGTTAAATCATAAACACGTGATTTAATAATTTGACATCCTTATGTAATTCGCTTAGCGCCTATTCTAAGGCTGATTCATCATCGCAAATCAAGCTCCCCTCCCCACTTTACTGCTGTTGCCCCTCAGTTATAAACATTTGACTTCAGTACAGTAATGCTGAGATAATTGTTTCCAAGCCCTATAAGAGTATAGTATCTTTTCGAATATTCTCTTCCGTTCTCGTTTCCATAGTCTGCAGTATATATTCTCTCCATTAATCCCAATGAAGCTGTTCTTGTTCATTTTCACAATCACAATCGCACTCCTCTCAATCGCATTCAGTGATACCATACTCGCCCGCATCGGTCCATTGACAGACATTCTAAAAAGAAACAGCAACAGCAACCAAACCGCCACCACGTCTTCCTCAAATACTCAGGCCACTGGCAATTCCTTCAAGGGCCTACCAGTCATCCCTCCAACCTCAATTTACGGCGAGCCAAAAGCAGAAGCCATGTCGGTCCCCCGCGCAATCCGCAAGGCCTTCCTGGCTACCCAGCAATCTGAGGGTGTAGGCGCCAAAGTGCGCCGCTCGATCGGCACCCCGCAACTCCGCAACTTCAGCCCCTTCCTCATGCTGGACCACTTCACCAGCTCCCCCGGCTCTGGCTTCCCAGATCACCCACATCGCGGGCAGGAGACTATCACTTACCTCCTCTCCGGCGCCGTCGACCACGAGGACTTCGCCGGCAACAAGGGCACCATCGAGGCAGGTGACCTTCAATTCATGACCGCCGGTCGCGGCATCATGCACGCCGAGATGCCGCGCGAGCTCGAGGACGGCGACCCCGTCGTCGGCATGCAGCTATGGGTCGACCTGCCCGAGAAGCTGAAGATGTGCGAGCCGCGCTACCGGGATCTGCGCGCGAGCGAGATCCCGCAAGTCAAGACTGACGACGGGAAGGTCAACATTAAAGTCATCTCCGGCCAGAGCCATGGCGTGGATTCGGTCAAGGAGCTAGCGTATACGCCGGTTTGGATCTTTGATGTTGAGGTCCAGCCGGGTGGATCAATCACGCAGCCCCTTCCTGCTGGATGGAACGCATTCGCATACACCTTGTCGGGCACGACTAGTTTCGGTAGCGGCGAGGAGAAGACGGAGGTCGGGCAGTTCCATAATGTTGTCTTTGAGCAGGCTGGAGATACCGTCACAGCAGCTGTAGCGGCAGATGCCAAGAAGGCCGGACACTTCTACCTCGTTGCAGGCCTGCCACTCGATCAGAAGGTCGTGCAGTACGGGCCGTTTGTGTTGAGCAGCCAAGAGCAAGTCTACGAGGCACTCAGGGACTATCAGAACCATGAAAACGGATTTGAGCGCGCTAAGGGCTGGAAGAGCGAGATTGGAAAGAGGATGATGCACTAGGCATCCTATGATGAAACTTTATGGCGTTAGAGATTGGTATGGGTGGAGTTAAATCAGGGCATTGTACTTTAGACGCACTTCAGGCTTGAAAATGGAATTCATGATATCATATTTATACACTCCTACTCGTAATTCCCTTGTGAAATGTAGGCTTCGCCTTCCTATGCGTAGGAATAGGACTATAGCTCATCTTTATAATATACCTCCTCACTCCCTTCCTCCTCATCCTTTCCATCTGTTTTCTGCTGGCCCTTGGCGTTTCCCTCTTCTTTCTTCGGGCTGCCCGTCTTTTTCAATTTCTCTTCCCGCTCCTTCCATTCCTTCGACATATCTTCCGCTTTCTGCCCGAAAAGCAATTCCTCCACATCCTCCCACGCCCACTCCTTATGATCAGTTTGCGAGCCATCGTCCACTTCGGCTGCATCTATAACCCCTCTAACCTCCCTCCCATCCACACCTTGCCCCTCCACAAGCGCAAGCGTCCACGCATTTTTGCCAGCTGCACTTCTCAGCTTATCAGCCAAGCCCTCAACGACGGCAGGCGACATCCCCAGTTTGGCCAGATCCTCATCATTCATTATGTGGTAGCCATCGTTCTGTCCCTTCCCGTGGGCCAGGATCTCTATCGCCACCTCCCCGTCCGACTCTAGGCGAGCATTAACGTGGGCGGTCAGCTTCTCGGAGTCTGGGACTCCGGGCACCTTTGCTGCTGCATTTTCACCCTTGCCAGCCCCGGCGGTCACTTTTGTGTCGGACTTGGCAATCATGACGGGCTTCTTGGCTCGTATATTCGCGTTCCAGAATGGCGGCGGTTTGAGGAGCGGCGGGTCGGCGGCTGGGAAGTACTTCCCACCACCCACGACCGTGCCGCCGATAATCAGGGGCTTATCTTTAGCATTCTCTTTTGCCAGGCTCTTCAAGATATCGGCAGCATTTTCACTTGTCGCTGCCGCTTCGCCACTGGCGACAGGTTCTTGAGGTGCCGAATCGGTGGCAGAAGACTCGGTGCCCTCTTCGCCGATTATTGGCTTACACAATATCTCATGCGTTTCTGTTTGGGCTTGAGGTTGGAATGCAACATCAGTGCAGAGTCTAGGTGTGTGCACCACCATTAGGTAGGAACACGTCGTCACCTCTTTGATCCAGGCAATCCGGTCACTTCCGGTAGTTCCGCAATGGTACTGGATCTCGATCTCGCGGGGGCGCATTGTCAGGTCACAGAGGGTGCCGCTCTTCATTTTCTGAGCCAGGTAGCGGTTATCACCATTGTCCTGCAGTATTCCTTGTATATCGTCTTCGTGGTAATCGGAATCCTCCTGTGATCCTCTAATCTCGAGGTCACTCCCGCCCTCGGCCTTCTCGTTGGTGCCATCATCGTAGAACTTCCCATGCGTCTTTGAATCCTGTCCGGGAATCTTCTTTGCGCGTCCAAGTACAAACTGTGGCGTCCTCGGATCACGGACGGGTGGGAATTGTGGACGGCCGGGCTGTGGCGGCGCCGCGTGGAATTGCGTGATGGAGTCATTGTAGCAGAACTTGTAAGACCACCAGCCAGACGTGTAGTAGATACAAGATCCCCCAAGCGGGGCAAGGAGCTCCCAGCCGTGGGTATTGGCGCGCGACAGTTCTAGGGCGAGCGAAGCTTTATGAATTGCTTCGCTGGTGAGATTGCGCTCTTCCGGCGGCGGGCGTGGGATCGAGCAGAGGTGAGGTGTAGAGTGCAAGAGGAGGCGGGTATATTCGAGGGGTACGGCGACGGAATCTGCGCCATTTGATGCCTTTGGAGGCTCTAGGAGATCTGCTGCTTCGGAAGACGAGATGGGAGTGGGGGAGAAGACTATGCTGTACTACACGGACTTTTAGTATTTAGCCATGCCCAGAAGGTTAAGGTATCATACTTGTGGAAATGCATCGATGTCATCGTGTATGCTGAAGACAGTTTGACTAGCCGATGCCAGTCCAACTGCAGCAATCAATACTGCCAAATCTCGCCGCATCGTGCCATATATTGGCCTTTCTATATGAAGCCTGTTGCGTCTTGTGAACTTGACGACCGAGGGCAGCTCTATCAAGGTGGCATCTACAGCGGCTCGGGTAAATATTCTGCCGGCCAAGGGCCTCACTGGGGTCTTCATAGCCTGATATTGAAGTCACGATAACGAAGGAAGTACAATCGAAAGGGTCAATCACAATATCGAAGAAGGCATCATTGTGAAGTTATAAGTTTAAGTTCTGCAATCAGAAAAGGTCGAATTCCTAGTTCCCCTACGCCATGATATAGTACACCTTGCTGTTTGCCAAAGCCATTACCGTAAATCTAATCTAGTTGTACTGCATGTATGTCGCCGTAGAGTTGAACTTGAGATTGCCCTTAATGACCTTATCCACGGCGCTTAAGAAGTCCTTCTCGGTGGCAACCTTCCTGCGTGCACGAATAGCGAACATACCAGCTTCTGTGCAGACGGACCTCAGCTCGGCACCTGTCGAGTTGGGGCAAAGACGAGAGATCAGCTCCCAGCGGATATCGCGGTCAACTGACATGCTCTTGGCGTGAATGCGGAGGATATTGGCACGGCCCTCAAGGTCAGGAAGTGAGAACTCGATCTTCCTGTCAATACGTCCCGGTCTCATCAAGGCCGGATCAAGAGTGGATGGTCTGTTTGTGGCGAACATGACCTTGATGTTTCCTCTTGCATCGAAACCGTCCAGTTGCGTGATCAACTCCAGCATAGTCCTCTGGACTTCGTTGTCACCTCCAGCACCATCATCGAATCTGGCACCTCCGATAGCGTCAATTTCGTCGAAGAAGATGATACACGCCTTCTTGGTACGGGCCATTTCGAATAGCTCTCTGACCATCCTCGCTCCTTCTCCGACATACTTCTGGACCAACTCTGAGCCAATAACACGGATAAACGTCGCATCTGTCCTGTTTGCCACGGCTCTGGCACAGAGTGTCTTTCCGGTTCCAGGGGGCCCGTAAAGTAATGCTCCCTTTGGTGGATCGATTCCGAGGTTGACGAATCGTTCAGGTGAGAGTAATGGCATCTCCACGACTTCTCTCAACTTCTCCACTTGCTCCTTGCATCCACCAACATCTCCGTATGTAACATCCGGCTTCTCCTCCACTGTCATCATCGTCACACTCGCATCGATTTTCGGTGGCAAAGGAAGGAGGATCTGGTACTTGTTGCGGTCGACACTGTAGATACAATTAGCCATGGATGGTTTCAGAACGAATTAGATAAACACTTACCCAACTCGCATGCCCTCCTCGATATCCGTAGGCGAAACGCGCTCGCCGAGCTGCACGACGAACTTCGCTATTTGCTTGACGTTGATAACATATTTGCTCTTCTCAGAGTTCTTCTCATCCTGGATAATCTTCGTGCACCTGGCTACTTGTAAAGGCTGCTCCTCCGA
The DNA here is from genome assembly GCA_000750925.1 of Pseudogymnoascus sp. VKM F-4518 (FW-2643). Classification (NCBI taxonomy): domain Eukaryota; kingdom Fungi; phylum Ascomycota; class Leotiomycetes; order Thelebolales; family Thelebolaceae; genus Pseudogymnoascus; species Pseudogymnoascus sp. VKM F-4518 (FW-2643). The sequence goes on along the minus strand of JPKC01002428.1, from coordinate 36,261 downwards.
CATTCGTTGCCTATCGGCGGCCACATCCCAGAGATGCGGTGGCGCAAGGCCGGTATCTGATTCCTTGACGCCGATCTTGTCATTGACGCTCGTCTGCTTCTCTTTGATTTGCTTCTCTAGCTTCTTTAAGGCTGATGCGTACGGCGCTGCACCGTACGTTTTTAAAACTTGAATATCCCTAAACACTAGATGTTAGGATGGTAATGGCAGTGAGGATTGATCAGCACGTACTCATCAGATAAAGGTGTGATCTTCTTCTCTTCGACCTCATCATCCGCGAACTCCTTCTTATACTTTTCCCAGTCCGCACCCTTGGCAGTAGGCATGGTGAATTGGAATACGACGAGGTGATGTGGAAGTGTAGAAGATCTGGGCCGGTCTTAAAAGTGGTGGTTGATGTCTGATGTTTGGTAGGGGCCGCGATGTTTCCAGGCGACGCCAGGTTGACGAGGCTCGCGAAGCTCACTCAGTCACTACCCTGCTCATGTAAGCGGCAGCTATCTAAATCCGGGTTAGCGTGGGCTACGGCGAACTTTTGGAAAACGCGACCGATTACTAGCTAAACGCGATGTTTTATAGAACAGTCCACCATTATACTGTCGACTTGTGATAACCCCTTATACCCTCACAAAGACATACAAGATGGCACTCGCAGCGTCCCAGGCTAATTCTAGCAACAATGCCTTCAAGGTACGCTTCATGCATGGTATAAGCTTGTTCAATACTAATATATTCGCAGGACAAGGAGAAGCCTATGGCTGTGCGCACCGCCAACATTGTCGCCGCCAGAGGTACGCTGCACACTTTTAGGACCCTGCAGTTATGCTAACTATTTATAAGCTGTTTCCGATGCTGTCAGGACGTCTCTCGGACCAAGGGGTATGGATAAGATGATTCAAACGGGGAAGGGGGAGACGATTATCACAAATGACGGAAACACAATGTTGAAGAGCATGTCCGTTATGCATCCATCTGCGAAGATGCTGGTCGACCTTTCATCAGCACAGGATGTTGAGGCCGGAGATGGAACGACATCTGTGGTCGTTATCTGCGGAAGCCTGTTGGGAGCGGCGGACAAGCTGCTCGGAAAGGGCATCCACCCCTCAGTGATCGCTGAATCTTTCCAGAGAGCCGCAAAGGCATCAGTTCAGATCTTAACCAACATGTCACATCCAGTTTCCCTCAACGACACAACCACTCTTCTTCAAGCCGCAACAACATCCCTGTCCTCCAAAATCGTTTCACAACACTCCAACCTTCTAGCCCCGATGGCGGTGAACGCTGTGACCAAAACCATCGATATCAAAACTGCCGATAACGTTGATTTGAAGAACATCAGAGTTGTCAAGAAGGTCGGCGGTACTATCGAGGACAGCGAGATGGTTGAGGGATTAGTCCTCACCCAGGGTGTCCTCAAGAGCGGTGGTGGCCCAATCAGAATGGAGAAGGCACGGATAGGTCTTATCCAGTTCCAGCTGAGCCCTCCCAAGCCAGATATGGAGAACCAGATCGTCGTCAACGACTACAGGCAGATGGATAAGATCCTGAAGGAAGAGCGCACATACCTCCTGAACATGGTCAAGAAGATCAAGAAGGCGAAGTGTAACGTGCTTTTCATCCAAAAATCCATCCTCCGCGACGCCGTCAACGACCTCGCCCTCCACTTCCTCGCCAAGCTCAACATCCTCACCATCAAGGACATCGAGCGCGACGAGGTCGAGTTCATCTGCAAATCCACCGGCTGCAAGCCGATCGCCGATATCGACTCCTTCACCGAGGACAAGCTCGGCTACGCAGAGCTGATCGAGGAGGCCCAGAACTCCGGCTCCAAGATCGTTAAGGTGACGGGAACCAAGAGCGCCGGCAAGACCGTGTCCATCATCTGCCGCGGCGCCAACTCTCTCATTCTCGATGAGGCTGAGCGCAGTTTGCACGACGCCCTGTGTGTCATCCGCTGCCTCGTCAAGAAGAAGGCTCTTATTGCCGGTGGCGGCGCTCCCGAGATTGAGATCGCTACCCAGCTGGCGAAGCAGGCGCGCCAGCTCACAGGCACCGAGGCGATCTGCTGGAAGGCGTTTGCGGACGCTATGGAGGTCATCCCCACAACTCTTGCTGAGAACGCCGGGTTGAACAGCATCAAGGTCGTGACGGAGCTGAGACACAGGCACGCCAATGGAGAGGTCAACGCAGGAGTCAGCATCAAGTCTGGAGGTGTGAAGACCGACATTGGTGACGAGAACGTGCTTCAGCCGTTGTTGGTGAGCACAAGCGCCATCGAATTGGCGTCTGAGACTGTAAAAATGGTGAGTTTATTCCAAGCCTGTTGCCCTTACCGTTTGCTAACCCCCTTATTAGATCCTGAGAATCGATGATATTGCATTAAGTAGGTAGAATGGAGATACAAGCTAAACTGTATTATATCATATTATGAATGAAAATCAGTCAAAGGCTATGTAGCCCATGATATAAATATTTTAATGAACCTAATGGCCTGCTGTGATTTATATCGTCTGAAATTATATGTATTATGTCAACCCATAAATAAATAAGCCACATCCCAGCTCCCATAATAGACATAATATATATTCCTCACTATTAGAAGTAAGATGGTGTATACGTATCAATATATTAATATTTGTATTCGTTTCAGAAAGGAGTTAAAATAGGATTATACTCGTGCCACCTAAAAGTCCAAAAAAGGTCTGTGTAAAACAACAGCGATGACAGCAACTATTATCAAGGTAAAGGCATTTAATCACCCAGGACTGCAATAAATAAGCTAGTTACCCATACATAAAAGGTAAAGAGATGGATTCTACCAACGTAAATAGTTGACATCAATCCTCTGCTAAAGCTGTCCATCCTCAAGACTTTTGGTCGGCACGAGTGTTATCACTACAAAAATCTATACAAATAGGGATGAGAGTTCAATAGCAAACCCAAGCACGGCACAATAAACATATAAACAACCAATTATAAAGCAAATATGCACTGTATTGCCACGAGAGAAAAACTATATGCTATAATACACGAGCTTTTGCGAGCTACCTTAATTCCCAATGTCCCTATCCCCCCGTGCAAAAAATCGCCAGCAATACCCCATAAGAGAAAATCTGTAGCCCGAGCAGAAAACCCGGAACTGCGACCCGAAGCTTCTACTATGCCATGCAATTTGATAACGTCCGCGCGTCCGCGCGTCCCGAGCCCTGCCCTCATATAACCCTATTCGTTCCACTCCAGAAAAAAGCAATCAATTGGAACCTAGTAATTCAACTCCCCGCCCGCCCCGCCGGCAACCGCATCCAGGTCCTCGTAGCTCTTCAAGCTCCTCCCAGCCACTGCCTCTCTCGGCGGGGGCGCCGCGCCACCTGCGGCTCCATCGCCCCATCTCCCGGCACCTGTCGCGCCGGGTCTGCCGTTTCGCCCACCGGGAGGACTGAGCCTGCCGGCTTCACTGCCCCATCTCCTGTCTGTAGGGCGTCTGTCGTATGGTCCAGCACGAGGATTGCCGAAGCGTCCGCCGCCGCGGCGGATGGGACCCCCGCCACGCTCGTCGCCGCCAGGGGCCCATCCAAGAGGCGCTTGGACGGAGTGGCCGGCGAACAAGGCTGGGAATTGGCCTGGTGGACCGAAGCTGCCAAGTGGCGGGATTCCGTTCATACCAAAGGAATTGAGGTTGAAGCCGCGGGGCGTACCTGCAGGCTGGTGGCCGTTGGCTGGTGGGAAGTGGCCGTTGCTGTTCGCGTCGGAACGGGAAGGAGCGATGTGTGCTGGATCAGAGACGTAGGTATTAACTAGTTCAAACTGGGTATTGTTAGTAAAAGCTCACGTGTTAAGCTGGGTGTCAACTTACTTCTTTCTTTATACCTTCAAGCCATTCCGGATGTCTCTTCTCCACATGCTTTTTCCAGAAATGTTCTTCTTTAAAGAGCTTTGTACACTCCGGAACATGGCAGCGGTATTTATGCTCATCTTCCTGTTTCACATGCTTAACCATCTCTTCTTCCACTGCTTCTTCCACGGGCTTCCCGCCAAGCTTGCGAACATCGATGTTCTCTGGCTCAATAATCTGCAGGATCTTCTCCTCGAAAGTTTTCACCCAATTGAACGCACGCTGAAGTTGCTGCTCCGTCTTCGATGCAGTGCTATTGCGGTTGAACTTTCTATCTGTCTCTGGGGAACCAGGAGCCTCGCCTTCTTCTGCATCACTCTTCTTCCTGTCAGGAAGGGGCTCGCCGTTGGCGCTAGCCCGTGCTGCAGCCTTGGCTGAGGTAGTCAACGTATTTCTTGGACGACGAAGATGGCCGCCTGGGCACTTGCGAGTCAGTTCATGAATGGAATCGCTCTCGAAAACGCAGAAGAAGCAGAAGTTGAAGACTCGTCGCAAGTATTCAACCATTAGATCAAGTTGTTTCTTCTTGATCAGCAGTTCTTCATCATCAACTTCATCATCGACCGCGCCTTCGTCTTCCTCATCTTCCTCGCCTTCCTCAACATCTTCCATGGCTTCGTCGCCGTTACGTTCAGCCTTGGCTTTTTTCGGCGCAGGTAAGACAGGTTGGATGAGTCCTTGGCTCTTGAGTTCATCAACCTTCTCTTCAATCTTGAGAACGGCATTGAAATCTGATCCAAAGTCCTCTTCATATTTGTTGATCAGCTTTGAGGCGAGGTCAAGGTCCTTTTCAATGCGTTCAGGCGCCGAGAACAGGTCCCAAAGAGCCTTCTTCCTTGGCATCAACGGTGGCACATGGACGCCGACATGGCAGGTGAAATCACCGCGCACTTCATCTTTAACTTGTTTGCCATTGATAGCTTCCAAAGCCTTGTCGGCAACAGATACTGGGGCAGCCGGCTGTTCTGGTGCCTCGCCGTCCTCTTCGTTTGTCTCAGGACGATATGACGGGGCAGGGGCATCTGATCCGGGATTCAGCATGACCCAGCCTATCCGGTGATATCGCTTGCTTGGGTTGGGGTCGCTCAAACTGAGCCATTTGAAGCCTCCTTCGCCCTCGCCGAGGTGTTCTTTGCAGAATGAAACCACGTTATCACGATTGACATGAGGGGCGATCGTTTTGATGAGTAGCGTCGGTAAGAAAGCATCCTCGTCTCTTATATCACTTCCTTTCGAAGGTAAGAGATCTCCAACTCCAAGGACCTCATTCGCCGCTGTAGTTTCACCCTCTTCCTTCTCAATAAGGGCGCCCGAGCTATTTATTTCGCCCTTTGGAATGCCCTCCAGTGAATACTCATCGAACATTCCCGCATCCAAGTCCCGCTCCCATCGAGTATAATTCAGGCGGCGAAAGTCATTAAGTCTCGCCTTGAGTGGCTCTCTAACCTCAGAGATGTACCTCTCTTGAAACCACTGTTCATTCTTGTGCTCCTGCACAAAGGTTTTCGCCATTTTTGCCTGCAGGTCTTCTTTATAAGCATCATACGCGACTTGTATGCGTGCCTTTTCCTTGTCGCGATCCTCCTGAGACTCGCGTTGACCACGGACCCTTTCTGGCTCTCGCCGCCTACCAGTCTTCTGTCGCTCCCGTTCTTCCTTGATCTTCTCATTCGTCCTCCACCATTCTCCAAAGTATGAAAACCCCACTTGAAATTGTAGTTTCGAAGGATCAGCCAGTGGATTCACCGTGATGGGAGCGCTGCCAGAATCCTGGCCTGGAATGTATCGGTCAATATGGGCAGGCCCAGGTGATGGCCGACGTCGCTCATCTCGATCTCTGGGTCCGCCATAATCGTCGCGAGGCAGCCGAGGGCCAGGTTCGTATCGGTCTACTGCTAATGGCGAACGGGTGCGGTTTCGAGGCCTGCGTTGGCGGTCGGCACCTGTAATGGGGATGATAAGTAAGTGACGTCCAAAGTAGTACCAAAACGTGGCCGCAATGATGAACATGAGCATGACTTCAGTTTTCGGGAGGTTTGAAGTGGATGTAAACTCAAGAAGCCAAACTTGGAAAGGCAATGACACCTCAGGGTCTTGCAGAAGACCAAACAGGCCACAAACAGCAGATATAATAAATCACATACCAGGAGATCTGCCACGATAAAAAGAATCTGGGCGTTCCGGGCGGTCGTTTGGCCTCGCATCGTCCCGACTAGTCCAGGTATCCCTCTCTGTCGGCGATCGTGTAAGAGGAGGTTCTCTGCTGTATTGGTAGCTCGCCATTTCCGAGGAGTAACTGTAGTCTTTGCTTGGTATACAGAGTCGGAATTAAGTCGTGGCGGCTTTGTTGGCTTTGTAGCTACAAGAGCTGGCGTTTGCTCCGTGTCAAGTTATACCCAGTGATTGTGATGAGAGTGTGACACCGAAGGGGCTGCTGTTTGTCGACATGATTGACTGTCAGAGGATTGCTCAAAAGTATAGGATAAGGTAGAGGTGCGCAAATAATGTGAAAACAAGGGAAGTGCAAGTGAAGTATGAAGAGGCTATCTAATGCCGATGAATGATGGCAGCGGAGGTGTGTGCATGTGAGGTGTTGAGATGGAGGAGCGAAAGCCAGTATAGGTTTAAGAAACAGGAAGTGTATAGAATGCAAGAATTGGTGCGAGGGAAGGATGTAACCAACAAGAGATTGAATAGTTCGAAGCAGCTTCAGCGCGCAAAATGAAGCTCCTCGATGAATTGGAGGCGGAATAAGAGGCGGAGAAGGTGTATGGAGGGAGGAGGTGGTCTGGAAGATCGAAATGCGGAGAAGATGAGGCGCGCGAGAGCTTGTACAGTAACAGTAGAGGTCGGCTTTGTGACTTGGGGGGCGCTAAGGGTCGATGTACGGCAGGCTATTGGGTGCAGTGGTGTACTTAGTTGCTGCAAGTGGTCCCCAGCCCGGCGTGAAAGTCGCGAGACCGCCGGGGGGAAGACCACCGCGAGGAACACCGCAACGCTGCTTTTACCATATTTATTTACCATAGCCCACATAGCCCATAGTAACATGGTCGACCATTCCTCGTCCCGTTGTGTCATGACAAGACCACAAACAAGGTGAGACCAGGTTCCATACCAACCCATCTTCCTCTTCTACACTTTATTGTTTATTTCCCAAAAACAAACCAATTCGGAAATTTCTCAATTGCGCGAATCAAATAAGTGAGTTCTCTACCTTTCAATTTATATTCACAGTGCCTGTCGCATCAATGTTGCACATGGGTGTCTATGGGGAAGAGCTTCCCGATAAGAGCTTATGACGTAGGGTGAACGCGCCAATCGCCCCAGATGAACAATGGTTCTGAGGCCATATGGACGCTCAATGTTTACCTTCAGTGTCTATTCAAGGCTGCTGTTTTATTATCTTTGATAAAGTCTCTTTTCTATTCTAAACCACACCCTCCAAAAGCTACCGAAGAAACTTGAAACTGATAATCCATCCGCCAGGTTGCAGCAATGACTACCTTCATACCCTCTCTCACGATCCCCTCGGGGATCCTCCTCAACCCCGCCACGTCCATTCTCCTCCCAGTGGCCCTGGGGACCGCCGTTGGTTTCTCATCCAAACGTACGTACCTGCTCATCCCCTCATCCCCTCACCTCCAAATTTTATAAATTAACCCCCCTCTCAGCCCGTGAGAACCAAAAGAACTACATGGCCCTCAAGCAGCCTCCATACCGTCCTCCTCCCGAGATTTTTGGCCCGTTGTGGACCCTCTTCTACGGCCTCATGGGATACGGAGCCTTCCGCGCCTGCAACGCTGGTCTCTCGCCTCTCCGGTCTCCTAATGTCATCCAGGCGACCAAGCATGGAGCAACGCTATACACGATCCAGCTCGGTCTGAATCTCCTATGGATGCCGCTGTTCTTTGTGGCAAAGCGCCCTATCGAGGCTACCGTTGATATCATTGCACTCACTGGTACTGTCGGCTACATGACTTACCTCTGGGGCAAGGTCGATGCGGCTGCCGGGTGGTGCATGGTCCCGTATCTTGGATGGTTGTGCTATGCTTCCTATCTGAGTGCTGGTGTTGGGTATTTGAATAACTGGGATCTGTCGGATAAGACCGTTAATTCTCCACCATCGTCGAAGCCGGGACACACCAAGTTTGTCGACGAGAAGCCTTAGGATGTATGTTACCGATGGATGTGATACGAGACGGAAGGGACGGATTAATTGGAAATTGGATAATTTGTTATATTTATGGGAAACAAAATGTATCGTTATTATAGGTCAATGGCTTTCTTCCTGTCATTACTCTAGGTCTAGTTGGAAAAAACGATTGTATAGTTATCACTCTTTATAGTATGTATGTTGTCTCGTGCTACTCATCAATCTATGGAAAAGAAGCCCAAACGCCACCCATGACATGCCTGCCGCTGGATCCAAGTCTCGTCTAAACTAAACCAATAATACCTTCCTCCAACCTCATGTGCCAGTGTGGCGTCTCCCAAGTGCCCATATATATACACACTGAATGCTCATCAAAGACGACCCATCATCTAGCAATAATGCAGCCTCTATCCCCAAACGCCATTCTCTCAGCTTAAGAGAAATGCAGTTCCCTCTTCAAACCATCGTATATGATAAAAATAAACGCCGATGCAGGTGCAGATCTAAAAACGGTGATGCCACAACCACGATACATCCCCTTGAGGCCCGCTTGCTTCCAGAGAGCCTTTCCTTCTGCCCAGAAGCTTGCTTGCTTCGCGGCTCCATCAACCGCCGCGGTCTGCATCCGCGACTTAATCGTATCGGCAGGGAAGAACAGAAAGTTATATGACATTCCCGCCGATGCACCGGCCACTGCTTGCTGCCACAGCGGCAACGGAGGGTGGACAGCCCCATGTACGTGCTTCTCTGCTGTGCCTCTCTTCTCGTTGTATTTGCGGAAGAGCATAGAGACAGTCTCCTTGCTCCCGAACCACGCTGCGCAGCCTCCAGTCTCGCGAATCAACGTTCCCATTTGTCCGTGCCAAAAGCCCATGAGGCCTTGGTGACGGAAAACGTTGCGGATAATGGAGGAGATAGTGTCATGTTTTGTAATTAAGCCGTCGGCGCTTGTGGCGGTTGGTACTTGCATCTTGCATTTGACGAGTTCGACGGGGGTGAGGACGAGGGAAGTGACTGCTCCTGCCACACCACCTGTACAGAACAATGCTGAGAGAGGTAAGGGGGTATCTGGACTGTATAATCCGGAGGCGAATAGTACTTTCTGTGCCGCTTGTTCGGAAACGAAAAGACTGCTGTTCTCCAATGCTGCCCCGACTAATGGAGCACTGATCCCTCGGTATAAACCGGCGAAGCCTTCCTTGCGCCAGGACTGCTTGAAGCAATCGAGTGGCCCAGCATATCGAAGAGGCTTGGTATCGGGTTGTGACTGTAGCCGAACCTTAACGGTGTCGAATGGGTACTCGATGAATTTTCCTGCGATGCCAGCAATCTTGCATAGAGTCAGCCCTTGAACAATGCACAAAGAAGACGGTATGGGTAACAATAAAACACTTACAGAGCCAAATAGGACATCTTCAACCGCATCCATCAGTGCACTCGCCCCGTTGATCTGGAGTCTGGGGGCTTGCTCCAAGACCATGCTCTTCGGTGACTCAGCACCAGTCTGGCGGTCTGCGGCGTCCATTGCAAGTGACTTGGAGCAGAAGATGCTCCCGCAACTTATAAATTGCGTGTTTATGATTTATGTACTGAAAGATCGTGCGGCAGTTGTTATCGAGTTACCATTTTGAAGGAGAGGGGCGGTCAGGAACAGTAGAGATTGCGGCCAGCGAGATAAAGTGCGGGGCAAACAGGTTCACTTGTGACAGTGCTGTTGGGTTTAGGGCTTGTCTTGATCAGGTATATATGAGATATTTTTATATGAGACAATTTGGTCGTAAATAATGGCGCAAAGCCTTTGTGTTGCACATGCTGTGTTCCTCGATAGATAAAAACTTATTGTCACTATCGGATCTGATTGTTATCGGCACGGGAGCGCTACCCTTAAAACTGCACGATTTATTGATGCTTTATCAGATCATCAGATTATATTCTCGGTGTGGGGAAAAACTATAGTGCGGATAATTTATGCTTCCCGAATCTTTTATCCACCAAATCGATAAGGGAAAGACTTCAAATAACGTTATTTTCAACACCCATTTCCAATCTCCTTACCTGCAAAATCGCCGGAATTATGTCTACTGTCGTCGGAGATGCTGTGCCGCAGCCAGCGGAAAACCCTTCCTTTGGAATACGGAAAAACGGTATGTTCTGAACAAGTACTGTCGTTGGAGCCCACACTGACAGTTTAACAGGAAAGCAATGGCACGATTTGAAGAGCGCATTTCGCCCGAAAGCTGGCAATGGAACGTATGAGAAACGAAATGCGGACAGAGTGGCCATGAGTGCTGTAAAGGCAAAGGAGAAGGAGATGAAGGAAGAGAAGGAAGCTGAGCGTCAAGTAAGTGGCAGACCAGCTCGAGAGCGCACTGCTTTCAAAACCAAGGGTTAGCGGGCTATTGCTAACATACATACAGAGGAGGATAACAGCGCTCAAGGACAAGCGTGCTGCGAAGGAGGAGAAGGCGCGATATGAGAAGCTGGCAGAGACAATGCACAGGAAAAGAGTGGAGAGGCTGAAGAGGAAGGAGAAGAGGAATAAGATGATCAAGTCATGATGAAGTTTGCATCGATAAGCTGTATACATGGATTGCGGGCGTAATTATGCAGAGGATGGCGTTGGGGAACTTGATTCGGGACAATAGTTGAAGGGATATAAAGCTTAACCATGATATATGAAATGTCAAAAGAAGCTCACTCTCACTGGATTAATTTGGTCCCTCCTATGATATTATTAAATATGATGGCCTGTAATAATCAATAGCCTGTAAGTTTTGGACTGGCATCCAATAGAGCTTTGGGCTGGAAAACAGGCATTTGATTGTTCTCATCTCCGATTAAGGTCTCTAACAGCCTTGCTACTTCTGGAAGCTGTGGACAAGTCCCACCACTGGTACAAACAGCAGCCCATCCATTATTGAAAGTTATTCGTACTGCCTCGTATTTGATTATTTCTAGCTAATATTAAAATATATCTCATATTTGTAGATGCTACATGTTTTCATGTGGCAATACTACCTTACCTGCTCAGGGATTGCGGGCGGTCAGTCCACAGCCTCTCGTTACCCGCAAATGCACGGCCTCAACATGCCACCACCAACTAAGAACTGGGGTCCCCAGGACCACATGTCAAATGACCAACTACTCAGTTCACGAGGGACTGAGATATTCGCCAACTCCTCTTGCTAGAATCTCGTGCTCTATGCCGATGAGACACGCCCAATATACCTAGAACCCAAGGTCTTACAGTAGACCCAAGGGGCCTGCTATGTCATACCTGCCCCAACGCAATAGCCATCGATCAAAATCGCTGAGCAGATGAGGTTTATTTGCAGAGGGCTTTACAACAATGTCTGCAAATGGAGCTGCGCCCGAGCAGAGGAGGCGGCTTTCTGATACTATCGGGGTGGAAGGCAAGGACAGGGACCTTGTTGTTGGGTAAGTACTTCCTTAAACATACTGCGGCTGTCGCTGATGCCTATCCCAGGGATCCAAGGAAGTCCCTCCATGATTTACGAATACTCTCAAATACTACAACGAGCCGCCTCGATAATACGTATTACTCTGTCCTAGAGAAACTCAGTGTACTTCAAGCTTCGATTGCCTCACTGAAAGAGCTGTCCTTGATCGCAAGGCAGCTGAACGAAGACTTCGACGAAGATTCACAAGCTGTCGCGAAGGAGATAGAAGATCAAATAAAAGCCTTTGGAGACTTCCAAGCCCCGCAGACGAAAATAGAAGCTTTGCAAGCGCGGATAAAGACTGGCAGGGAGAAGGTGAACCAGCTTGGGGCCAGGGTTGAAGTAATCAGGAAGAGGGCAGAGGGCTGGGCCAAGGTTGAAGAACAGTGGCAGGAGAAGACCCGAAAGAGAATCAAGCTCTTCTGGGCCCTCAGCGCCATAACACTGGTGGTGCTGGTCGGACTTCTCATATTACAGTATACACCGGCACGGAGTCCAGGGCCGGGCATAATCGAGGGATTGAACGCCAACGACATAAGGACTGGCATGTTAGACCTCGAGAGAGGTCTGGTAAACGAGAGCCTGACCATAGAGACTCAGGTTTCTGACGTCCTGGAGGGCCTACGAAAGACACCAGATGACTCTCTCGAGGACAGTCCGCGGCTTAAAGTATTCGACGAATTATAATGCTAATATTATCACAACTATTGGAAACTACTGCCTCAAACTGTGATATCTGAAATTCCCACGAGAAGCCAAATAGCTGAATCTTGTTGGTTGACAGTAGACTCAACGGATACGGCAATGAGAGCCAAGATCATTAACTTATATGGCCTTGGTCCGGCCTTGGCCGTCTGCACGGTGACTTGTACATACGTTTGAGGGTCTCCATATTGAGTCTGACGTTAACTTTTCAAAAAATTACAATTCGGTGACACTGTACGCGTATAGTAGCCAGCCATAAATAGTATCACAACAAATTTAACGATTGCGGCAATTATTTTCGTCCGGGGCTCGTAAAATGTAACTCTATGTCCTCCAAAGTAAATAGTAATGGTGGGGCTGACACAATTGTCTCCTCCTAGTTGTTGGCGTCGTCAGCGGACGTCACCACTGTGGGGATCTTCTGATCGATCTCTTGGCATGGTTCTCGGGGGGTACAACACTGGCAGGAACAGGAAAAGCGTATTATCGTCGGCTTCCCCGACAAAATGCGCTGACAGATAGCACCGCATCTTAGTTTTCTTCCAAAGTACATAACTATCGTATACATATTTTAGTTTCTGGTTCAGCAAGTCGTTCTTGGGTTCTGTTGTGTTGTCGTGCTTATACTGATCGCCCAGAGTTCTTGTCAGCAGCGTAGAGCTACCCCACCAAATATAACGTCACTTCTTGTCAGCAATTCTCAACTCTTCCTGATTCTCTAAATAACGGAAAATTCGGCGACTGAAGTGCTCGGGTATTGAAGTAATGTCTGCTCAGGCTACAGATCCCCGCGAGATTTCGGCCCAAGATCTGTCTGCCTCTAAGGGAGCTGGCCAGCCAGCAGCCCCGCAAAATGCTGGAGGCAATCAGCTCAGTGGGAAGCAAGAGCATTGTATGCCCTCATTCTCCTGCCTACAGACCTCCCCGCTAACTTGTATTAGATCTCAAGCGCGAACTCATTTCTCAACAAGTGACAGCCGAAATCAACGAGCTCAGTTCGCCTACCGCACTCCAGAGATTCGGCGCGCCGTTTCGATCAGAATTCGGCGAAGTCTCTCCGTTAGACTCAGATCTACCTATATTGCGATATATCTTTGTTCATCATGTTCGCGAATTCCCGTTTCTGGATAAAGCAAAGGAGAAGGAGTTCTGGCAGGATAAGCTCCAAGTAGTAAGTCGGACTCGACAGAGCCTCTCTGGGAATGCACGCTGACGACCCTGTAGTTTCTCGAATCCTTCGCTAATAAGCGTATATCGTCGTCCGAAGATCGTTTAGAGGAAACCAAGCGCAGGAAACTGTCCCTTAAAGCGCAAAAGCTGGTTGAGCTGATGATGGTTTCTGGTATCCCTACGTCCTCTGGATATGAAGAGCGCATCAAGTTCGCGGAAATGGGCGTCGTCGAATCAGGAGCCATTGAGCAAGGTGTCCTGTCTACGCTACCTGAAGGACACTACTTACACGGCTGGGATGTTAACGTTTCAGGTGTAAGGATTACATCTGTGAAAAGGAACATCAGACACCACCCACACGCTGTGAGTGAACTCTGCCGAATCAAGACTTCCATGTCAGGTATTTGTGGCCATACTAATACTCTGTTTTCAGGAGTTCATTCTTAGAGTAAGGAAGAAGGGGGAGCTGCCATACTTCACTGGCCGAAGATATGGCGATTTCTTAAAGCTGCACAGAAATCTGAGGAACGAGTTTCCAGGAAAGATCTTGCCAGCACTCCCAAAGAAGAATAAGCAGAGCCATACAGCATCGAATCTATTCGGTTCCTCGAAAGGCGACGACGATGATTCGTCTTCGATATCTTCTGTTTCCACTAAGGCAACTTCAGTAGCAGATGTGTCAGCCACCACTACTGCGTCGATGCGAATGCTGGCCGTAGAAGGTAAGAAGTATCATGCGGATCCTCTGTGATAATATTCTGACATGCTTAAAGGCAACCGACGATCGGCATCGGGGCAAACTCTCGGAGCTGACGCATCTTCACCTCGCAGCTCTATAGACAACCGATCGATATCAAACTCTAACAACACGAGCGATCACGATGTACGTTTTCCAAAACTGTCTTTGTCGATATTTAGCTTACCCGTGTAGCCTGTGGTACTTCCCCGTGAAACACAGCGCATTTCGCTGAGGGCGTTTCTTCGCACACTCCTAGGGAATCCCGATCTTGCTCGTTCAAAGGCGATGGAAGAGTTCCTAACCCATCGCCATATCACGCCTAGCGATGAAGATGTCACTGATATCGACAGGCGAAGACTGATGGATGAGAAGAGATTGAAAGAGCAAAAGAAATTTTATGAAATTGCCCGGAAGCGAGCTGCTGAATTGGATATATACATGGAAGAGTGAGTCGAGATGTATAAGGTTGCTGAAATTGAAAACTAACTGTGACAGGTTTCGCCGAGACATTATTGAAACCAATGGTTTGACTAAACTATTCAAGGAGATCAAGGTCAAGGAGAGCATCCAAGACATGAGCTTGCAGTATCAGAAGTTTTGCGAATGGCTTCGAATTGAGGTTGCAGCCACCATATATCATCTATTCCTTGCCGAGGATAACTCCCCCGAGGTGTTTGCGCAAGTCAAGAAGGCCCATTCCATGATTCCTTATACTTTGATCAAGAACGCAATCCGGATAGCGAATCCGGCTGCGGTGATGTCAAGCATACTGGACATATTCCTTGCCCAGCCATTTGGTGCACGATCGCTGATGCAAAGAATCTTTGGCCTCATGCTAAACGATGGGGTTAGAACTTATCAGAAGTCGATCGATTCTCTGATCAAGAACATTGACGAACCGGTCTTTTCTGATAAGCTGAGGACATTCACGTACGCTAGCGAAGAGATTAAGAACATTATCCGCGCTGAATCCGAGGCGGATCAAGTGGACCTGATTGTCTCTATTCTTCGGAGTGAACTGATCGAGCCACCATTGAATGGACCACAGATCGGAAAGATCTTCAATGCCTATGTCGCCTGGAATAGCGCTGTGGACAACATTGACAGTGAAATGAAGCAAGGGGCTCACCTTTTCTCATATCTAAAGCAACTCCTCAAACTGTTCACGCGGCAGCGCGACAAGTCGATGCTGCTGGGGCTGATCGAAGAGCCTGTCACCCTCCAGCTCCTCCGTGACCTGTTTACGATATTCTACGAACCACTCGTTAGAGTGTATAAATCTGCCAATGTTTACAACAGCGTGACTGATTTCTCAATTTTCATTGATGATATGATACAGGTAAGTTTTTCGATTATACTAGAGGCCATATTACTGACTTAGCCTAGGTTGTCGACAGATGCCACGAGCAAGACATATCTACGGATCCGAATCAGACAGTTCAAGCGTTTATAGATCTCTGCCAGCGCCACGAACACAATTTCTACAAGTTTGTCCACGAAGTCCATCTCCACGACGACGGGCTTTTCGAAAAACTCATGGGTTGGATAGAAGGTATTCTAGAATTCCTGCGCCAAGGTCCAAAGGGCGGAAAGCTCGACATTAATGCCCTCTTTGCTGGCGCTTCATCAGTTGATCAAGTAGACCCCGAGAAGGTCAAAAGAGAAGTTGATGAGCTCATTGGGTGGCAGGAAGCCAGGAAGCAATGGCACAATGAGAAAACGCGCCAAAAGATGGCCGCCGATGGGACTGGCACCAAGTCTGAAGCAGCCCCAGGAGCCATTGCTTTCAGCAGTAGTGATTTTGGAATAGACCAGACAGATTTAGAGGATATGGATTTTAGCGACGAAGACATAGAGGACGAGGAGGAAGACGATGATGAGTTGGATCCCATCACAGCGGAGCGGAAGAGAAGAGCTCGGAGGCAAGACATCCTTAGGAGAACTGCTGGAGAACCCCAGAAGCCAGAGGTTTCGGAAGTTCATAAGTTGCAGGAGAATTTCGTCAGCATGCTGAGGATGGTTCTCTCCGATTGAGAACCGAGCAGTTTATACATTCACAACAAATGGGATTTGGGGTCTGTATGTAAATAGTACAGGGGGAGAACGCGGCGATACTGGAATGTATGGGCTACTTATTCTAATGAACGACTTTGTGAATATCATTTTGTTTCCTGGCGAGAATTTGTCCATTGAGAAAGCATGTGATCACGGAAGTCGTGATTGACAATATGTGTCAATCGACCAGTATTTGTATATTAAGAGGTTCAATCTTTGATAACTGGAAGAAAGACTAAACTTAACAACACCAAATAAACAATTATTGAAGCGCAATCGGTCGATATTAAATCGGTACATTCATTACCCCCCATTAGTCGGGAGAAATAGGTTGCGATGCACAGTAAAAGATTCTCGGCTTTCCGTCGGCAAGTGTGTCAAGCTCCAGCCAATAGTAGCGAGCCTATTATGCTCTAGCAATCCGTGGACCTTGGGAATACAACGACGACATCAAACATCGCGAACTACTTTCGTTCTCCTTCCCCACGAGTGACATTCCTTGACAATCCTCGGTCCTGGTGTCAAGATAGTCCAAAATGTCTTCAATCGCTATGCGCCGCTTCACTGCTGGCCCTTCGGTACGCCATTTTCCTGTTGAATGAGCCGAGGATGCCCGGAAGCACCGCTAACCCGTAATATTTAGGTCGCGAGGGCATTGAGAACCCAGACAAGAGCATTCTCCTCTACCAGACCTGCTGGTATGTATAACTGAGATTATCGAGGGCGCCGCGAGCCAGCTAACCCATTTTGCAGCGCGAATCATCACACACGCGCCTCTCCGTGCCAAAGAATCTTCTCCTTTCCTCGGCAACCAATACCCGGTCATCGTATGTTTAAGAATCCGGAAGCTCTGTCGCGGCGATACTAAGAATCTATAGGACCATGAGTACGATGCGATTGTTGTCGGAGCCGGTGGAGCTGGTCTTCGTGCCGCCTTCGGTCTTGCCGAAGCTGGTTTCAACACAGCCTGTATCTCGAAACTTTTCCCGACGAGATCCCACACGGTAGCTGCACAGGGAGGAATCAATGCTGCGTTAGGCAACATGCACGAGGACGACTGGAGATGGCACATGTACGACACAGTTAAGGGTTCAGATTGGTTGGGAGACCAGGACGCCATCCATTACATGACGAGAGAGGCGCCGGCGTCCGTCATCGAGTTGGAGA
The DNA here is from genome assembly GCA_000750925.1 of Pseudogymnoascus sp. VKM F-4518 (FW-2643). NCBI lineage: Eukaryota > Fungi > Ascomycota > Leotiomycetes > Thelebolales > Thelebolaceae > Pseudogymnoascus > Pseudogymnoascus sp. VKM F-4518 (FW-2643). The sequence goes on along the minus strand of JPKC01002428.1, from coordinate 18,919 downwards.
ACTACGGCTGCCCATTCTCTAGAACCGAGGACGGAAAGATCTACCAGCGTGCGTTTGGTGGTCAATCGCAAGATTTCGGAAAGGGTGGCCAGGCATACAGATGCTGCGCTGCCGCTGACAGAACCGGACACGCTCTTCTTCACACTCTTTACGGGCAATCTTTACGCCACAACACAAACTATTTCATTGAGTACTTCGCCCTTGACCTGATCATGGAGGACGGCGAGTGCAAGGGTGTTCTTGCCTACAACCAGGAGGATGGAACTCTTCACAGATTCCGCGCACACAACACGGTTTTGGCCACTGGAGGTTACGGACGTGCCTACTTCTCCTGCACCTCTGCGCATACGTGCACTGGTGACGGAATGGCCATGGTTGCTCGCGCTGGTCTCCCTAACCAGGATCTGGAGTTCGTCCAATTCCACCCAACTGGTATTTACGGTGCCGGCTGCTTGATCACTGAGGGAGCTCGTGGTGAGGGTGGTTACCTCCTTAACTCCGAGGGTGAGAGGTTTATGGAGAGATACGCACCAACTGCAAAGGATCTTGCATCCCGCGACGTTGTTTCCCGATCCATGACCATGGAGATCCGCGAGGGTCGTGGTGTTGGCCCAGACAAGGACCACATCTACCTCCAGCTCAGCCATCTGCCTGCTGATGTTCTTCACGAGCGTCTCCCAGGTATCTCTGAGACCGCATCTATCTTCTCTGGCGTTGATGTTACCAAGCAACCTATCCCAGTTCTTCCAACCGTCCACTACAACATGGGTGGTATCCCAACCAAGTACACTGGTGAGGTTCTTACCGTTGATGAGGCCGGCAAGGACAAGGTCGTCCCAGGTCTTTTCGCCTGTGGTGAGGCCGCTTGCGTGTCCGTTCACGGCGCCAACCGTCTTGGAGCCAACTCCCTTCTGGATCTTATCGTCTTCGGCCGTGCCGTTTCCCACACTGTCCGTGACAACTTCGAGCCCGGCATGCCCCACAAGGAGATCAGCGCTGATGCTGGTGCCGAGTCTATTGCTTTCCTGGACAAGGTCCGCACTTCTGATGGACCAAAGAGCACCAACGAGATCAGAACTTCTATGCAGAAGGTTATGCAGACTGATGTCTCCGTTTTCCGTACTCAGGAGTCTTTGGACGAGGGCGTTAAGAGAATCAACGAGGTTGACCAGTCATTCCCAGAGGTCGGTATTAAGGACCGCAGCATGATCTGGAACTCCGACTTGGTCGAGACTTTGGAGCTTAGGAACTTGTTGACCTGCGCGTAAGTTTAACCACTGCCTCTTCTACTGGACGATCACTGACATAATTAATAGCGTGCAAACCGCCGAGGCAGCAGCGAACAGGAAGGAGTCCCGTGGCGCACACGCCCGCGAGGATTACCCAGAGAGAGATGACAAGAACTGGCAAAAGCACACACTCACATGGCAGAAGCCGCAAGGAAAGGTCGACCTTTCTTACCGTGCCGTCGTGAACCACACCCTGGACGAGGAGGAGTGCAAGGCTGTCCCTCCGTTCAAGCGTGTCTACTAAACCCTAGTTCGATGTTTCTGGTTGGCATGGAGGCCAAATGAGTTTCAACTCGCAGTATGTAGCATAGGTGCTGGTTGGAGTGGGTTGCGTTGCATTGTTATTTGATCGAGCTGTGAGAAGAATGATGGATAGAGCAGTACTAGCCATAATTCTGTAAACTAAACAAAAAGATTTATTCCTGATATGAAAGCTGATGCAACCGTTGTGATAATGCACGTATGTGGTAAACCAGGAGGCTTGTCCACAGATGGAAGAGGCTGGAGAGTCTTGTCGCCCTGAAGTCTCAAAAGTCCGAAGAGAGTCTGTACAATGGCACCGTTTATTGCAACTATAAGAATAGGAGGGTTCTATATAACATTTAGACAATTAGAAAATATTATGGCAACTGAAGCGGAGTTTGAGTTCCGAAGTTCAACGCTGAGCGCGCTGTAAGGCGAGGCTGACAAAAATGTAGGGTTTCCCCGACGCCCGGCTGGTCCCGTTATCTCCAAAGTTATGACGCTTCACCACAGGCCCCGCGCCTTCGTTTTGCATCGACATTGTGGCTGCGAATTATTAATTACGGCGCGGAATAGACCCTAGCTTTATTGCTTTGTTTCTAGCCAGATGCAGCATTCGTAGCTGGCAGAAAGCAGAGGCTTGAAGCGGCAGAACTTTTTGACGACACTGATGACGACGTAAACAAAGACGGGGGCCGTCTTCCATTATGCAACTGCTGGGACGAAGCTATAAGAATAATGGATTCCTCTAGCACGGCGCAGGTTACTCCGACAAAATATGGCGGGGGAAGACAGTTCAGTAGCAGCCCGATCAAGATGCAATCCAAAAAGGGCCTTTTCGTTGATGGTGTTTGGCGCTGTATGGCTCTCCCCAACCATGAAGTACGCATTGAAGCTAACAATCTGGCAGGCAATTGCTCTCCACGACTCCCAGCTTCCCATTTCCAGGTCAAGAAGGAATCAGCGAACAAGGGCCGATGGTTCTATACATGTCAAGAGCCGAAAGAGCAGTCTTGTGGGTTCTTTCTCTGGGACGACGATGCGAAAACTAGGGAAATGAAGACTGTACTTCATAATTCGAGGTCAGAAGCGGGACCGCCTACAACCCCGAAGAAGCCCACCAGTCGGGGACAAGATACGGAGAGAAGTGGTAGTTATAATACGATAAAGGAGAGCAAGGTTATTGATCTGGACAAGGATGACGAAGATGAATATGGAGAGTGGCCGTTGGGTGCTGAAGATGAGATTGAGGCTGTGGAGGCTGCAGAGAGGGCATCCTCTATGAGACCACCCGAGACACCTCGGAAAGCGTTGAAGACCAGCGATTTTTCTACTCCAGGGAGCAAGAGGATACGAAGTGGAGAGGATTCATGGCCCACACCAGCCACTAATGCCACCTCCCGGGCTGAGGACGTATTCACAACTCCGGTATCCGCTCGTTCACAATCCTTGGGGCTAGACAGCGCCTCCAAACGCTGTCTCATAAGCCCTTCTGCATCACCAACGCCCAACCGCCGCCTTGATTTCAGTTCCGTGGCTGCAACTGGTGCCAGCGGATCAGCAGATTACGATATTACAGGAGAGGTCCTACAACTGCTGGAGGGCCAGCCTATTGAAGACGAGACGATTACCAGTTTACGACATTTACTAAATCGATATGCCCTGAAGAATTCAGGCATCGAGAAGGGCCGAGATGTCACTCGGCTGGCTCTGAAGGCTAGAGACGCTAAGATCGAAGATCTGCAGCAGCAAGTCGCGACCCTGGAGTCTAAGCGCGAGATGGACAAGGCCATCATTAGGCACTTCAAGGATGATATGTCGGCAAGTGTTACTAAGAGGGGTCGGGGACGAGGGCGGGGAAGTTGAGAATATGGATGGTCCGGTGCAGTTCATCCAATCGAAAATAGGGAGATGCCGACTACCATATCGACGGCCGATCAGTGGCGGGCGTGACGTGTCCGGTTGCACAGCTTCCAGACAAGATTTTCATCAGGTAGCTTTCACAGTCGTTCCACGGACACGGCAAATATGTCAAATGATCGACTCCCTTCAAAGGCGATGGCATCCTCCGCATCTTGGTGGAAAACGAGGGGTTTTTCTGGTGTAACTTGTCTCGAATATTGTGTCTTCGCCACCACAACATCGGAGGCTCGGGGAAAATTAGACTAAATGCCTCAGACACGGTCCTTTCAGTCAGGCTGATGTTACGATGGAGCAATTATAATGATATTGACCAGAGGCCCTGATGGCAGGGCCCTCCGGTCCGCAGACTGTTATTACCTTGTAGCAATTTGTACCCCGCAAAAATGCAGAGGCCCATGCATTCATGATTAATACAAACAACAATTTAACGCCACATTGACTAGTCCTTGCATGCATTGTCCAGCCGTTGCATGCTCCAGTGGACGGTCGACGCAACCAGTCGTCGATAAATCATGCACCCCCAACCAATCCCTGGGTATCACCTACCATATCTCAAAAAACACCGACCCGGAAATAGGAACGCTATCCTGTCATGCTTCCATTATGGCCCTCACCACGACCTTCGGCCTTTGGAAGGCTCCACTCTGGATCATGATATTCATATACTGTCTCTCCGCTCTTAACCGCTGGTGCAACAAACCGTGAGACACCCGTCTTGGAATCGTAGCTCTGATATGATGATGCAAGTCTCTTCCCCCCGCCACCAGGAAGATCGACAATAAATTGCGGTGTCATGAAGCCAGCGATCGAGCCACGAATCTGACTTTCGAGCTCGAGAATAGTACGAAGCGGGGTTCGCAGGTCTTCCACTCCAGCCACCATGTCGCCCTGGTACACGTAATACGGTGTAATAGCCATATCCGCCAGGCCGCGAATTAAAGCCTTCATTGTGACGAGATCGTCGTTCACTCCACGCAGAAGCACGCTTTGGTTGCGCACCACAACGCCAGCAGCGAAGAGCTTCTGAGATGCCGCCCGGCTCACCCATGTGATCTCCGATGGGTGGTTGAAGTGGGTGTGCACGGCAACCATCTTGCCTATCTTACGGCCGGCGTTGGTCACGGCAATGAGAGCAGATGTCCAGGAATCTGTTGGGTCCAGGATGCGCGAGGGGCAGACGGCAAGGCCTTTGGTTGCGAAGCGGAAGCGGCGGATGTGTGGGATGGCGAGGAGACGTGTGCCAATGTCGTACAGTTGGTCGGGGGTTAGATAGTAGGCGTCGCCGCCGGAGATGACAATATCGGAGAGGGCAGGGGTGGAGGCGATGTAATCGAACATCTCGTCCCAGCGCCTCCGAGTGGGCTTTAGAGAGTTCTTGGTCACTGTTTCTGTGTCGGCGCCGATGGCGTAAGACCGAGTGCCTTGGGTGCTATTTAGAAGTTGTGCTTATGGTGCTGATTTGGGTTATAACTTACAGAAACGGCAATAGACATTGCACACTGAAGTAGCTGCCTTGCTGTCAACAATCGGCTCAAATTTGCTGGCAATATCGCGACCTACCAAGGAAGAGAGCCTTATCAGGGTAACGATGAACCAATCCTTTGACAGGGGAGTCATGCTCTTCACCGAGGGAATCGAGAGTCAATTTCGGGTGGTCTGGCAGCAAGGAGGCCCTCAAAGGGACGAACTGGCGGCGAATGGGATCCTCAAAAGGGTTGCTCCAGTCAGCCACACTGAGAGTGTGAGGTGTGATGCGAATAGCCATTGGAGCAATACGAATGGCCTCCTTGACCTCGCCGAGGAAGTCATCTCTGGTCTTGATTTTAGAAAGTGGTGAGTTAGCATCGCGGGGGGCTGGTAGTTTCTCAGGGAGAACGCCCTCCAGGAACCGAAGCAGCTTGCTCTCTCCTTGAACCGTATTCTTGATCTACAATAATTAGACGGAGCAACGGGGAGATATGAAGGCGCGGAGTGATTGACCTGCCACTGATAATTGAGAAAACTCTCATCTGGTACATCCTTCCAAATACCGACTTTCTGCCAGTAAGGGTCTCCACGGGGAACTGCTGCTTTCTGAGGCCGATAGGCATTGTTTTCGTATTGCTCCTCAACTCTGGCGCTGGCGGCGGCGGCTTGCTGTACGTGCCTGGGCGAGCTCGATATGAGACGATGAGAGCCAGCTGCAAGCATGTGCCGAGCATTGTTTGTGGTGAGGCTGGCAGCACGAATGAGGTAGTGAGACGATGTCCCAGCCCGGCGGGCTCCTAAACGACCAGGGAGGTGCAGCATCGCGAACAAAGGTCACGGATCAGGGATTTGGTTGAACTGTCAAACGCTGCGGCGGGCCCGTCCGCTTAATGTATTCCAGGGGCCTCACATCTTATCTAAGGGCGGTGTGTAGGCTGGTGCAGGCTGGTTGATCTTAGTGACCAGAACATGAATAGGAGGCACAAGAGCAAATAGTATTTGGTGGCTAACTAATGCATAAATCGCTCCTTCCCAGGTGGGTAGCACAGGAGTAGAGAAAACGTCTTAGACATCGTAGTGACCTGTCTTTCAAGAGAGAAAAGTCCAGTCGTCGAGTTGAACTTGAACATAACGAGGTTATTGTACGACCCCGATTACCCTGATGCCCCGTAGAATTGTTTCCATTACGCCATGGTTGATGAATAGGATCTATTCTCACATAAATTGGCCTCCTAAGAATTGGCCTATGCACCCACCTATGCACCCACCTGTCCGCCTATCAGGCTCCACCCAAGGTTCGACCCAAGTCCGCACAACAGCACCGTTGCTGGTGCGAGGTGTTGTTAGACCTGAGAAGCTGCGACTTAGCCAATGGGCTACAACTCATCGGGGTATCCAACATCGCGATGTCGGAATAGTCTTAGCCTGCGGTACTATGTAAAGGAATGGACAACTCTCCCAGTCGATGCTACTCTACAGTGTTACTACACTGTTACACGGGTCAATTTGCCCCCGGAGACGGCTCAGTGATTGAGGGGCAAGCGCCATGCATCATGCGAAGGAATTCACGAGCTAATTCAGTGTATACAGTTCTTCCAGCTTTCGTTCGTTAGGACCCTGCGCCACAGGAGACTATTCCATGCTGAATGGTGCAAAGCAGACAAGATATGCAGTTAGCCATTCCCACCACGCCGGTGGTGTTTCATTATTGGCCCTGCAGCATGCGACCAAAGCCATGTACCGGGACTGTCGGAGTCCATGCAGAGATCCCGAAATGGCAACCTGCGCTTGTAGCGCCTGTTGATCCCGCCCCATGCTCATGCAACATCCCTGAGTTTGTCATCGCCGGTTTTGATTGCGAGGTAATTAAGCTTGTTCCTAGCAAACCATCAGCGGATTATGTTTGTTTCGTTGCAGAATATATGTCATGTGATACATCAAACATGTCGCCCTTGCGTCGCTGGCGCTAATATGCACCCAGGCGTCGGTTCAGCTCCAACGCACATCATCCAATCTCCTTGTCCGCCAGCATAAAGCCATAAACTGGGCCTTGGGTTTGGGGATGCTGCAGGTCTCTTCCCCGCAACCGACAAATACGACATACAGCCCACATATGCATCTTTTGTTGGGAACACAATGGCCCTCATTGGAGGAGCGGATTGTTTGCTTCTCCGTGTTGGATCCTATTCCCCATTTGATAATACCTGCATTTGGCACTTGGGCGTCTGTGGCGGGGAAGCGAGCCGGGACCTTTTCGGCAATGCGATGATTTTCCTGTGACCAGGTTTATAATGCATTTCTTCAAGCCGGGTGCGTCCCAGTGAAGGCGTCACTGATAGGGGTAAATGCCATCTGTCTTGGTAGGGACGGCCCGAAGCGTTTTCAAGGCCATTGCCGAAATTGTTACCCAGCTGCCGAATAATAGGGCTTTGGTTTGATCACGAAGGTTCACGTAGGTTTGAGACGCCGCTGTGTTTATGGCTTTGATTGGGACGACCCGAAACATATTCAAGACTACTCCCGAAGTCAGTAACCAAAGACAATTTTAGCCGCTGCCGAAGACCAGAATGTTGCTTTGATTATGAAGGCTCACGTAGGTTTAATACACAATAGCGGGTCGTGTTACTTGTCGTTTGTCACATTTCTTCAGCTTGCCCTGGTGTGTCCCGTACGGACGGACTAGCCTGTTCCTCCTTTTGTGCGCATTTTAGTGACTCCGAGCCCCCCCCCCCTGCATCTTCTACGTTGTGATGATATTATTTGGCAATACAAAGATTGCCCTCCTAAAGTTGGAAGTTGAGAATGATGACTTTATTGCCACACGGGGTAGGTTGTGAGGCAGACAGAAATAATGGTTTTCTGAATAGTGGCCATAAGTTGCTTCCCAGCCGTGAGGGACTGTTAAATTCATTTGGGCACTCCTGTTTTCGTTGATTCCCAAAGATCGTTCTAGAAACTCCTTGTTCTTCCAAAGTCGTGAAAGTACAATTCGGTTTTATCACCTCTTAACTAGTGAATTTCCACTCTCAATACTTCTGAGCTTCCCAGCACACATCAACCCACGCCAACCCACGTCAACATGCCCAATGAACCCAACATATCAAGATGAACGTCACATCGATAAAGGATTTATCAGGTAACGCTCATGCTGTTGAAGGTTCGACAACAACAGATCCATCGAACCCATCCAGCGAGATAGATAAGCGATACGATGACGAGACATATCCAGATGGAGGCCTCCGCGCCTGGCTCGTCGTTTTGGGCTCGTTTTTCTTACTCTTTGCAACCTTTGGCTTCCAAGCATCCGTGGGGCTGTTTCAACTCCACTGGTCTTTGAACCAGCTCAGTGACTCAAGTCCAAGTAGGATTGCTTGGATACCGTCTGTGTTTATCTTCCTGTCACTTGCGCTGTCAATACAAACCGGAGCCATATTTGATCGATACGGAGCACGCTACATCCTACTCTTTGGATCAGTTGGATATCTCCTGACTTTTATCCTCCTCGCCCAATGTACAACTTATGTGGGATTCATGCTATGTCTCGGCGTTTTGGGGGGTGTTTCTTCCGCAGCGCTCATAACAGTCTCGCAAAGTGTTATAAGCCACTGGTTCAAGAAACGGCGTGGACAAGCTTCCGGATTGGCTATGTTAGGATCGGCCCTTGGAGGTATTATGTTCCCACTAATCCTGAAACCGCTCCTTGAAAAAAGCAGCTGGACTTGGGCTATGCGGATACTCGGATTAATTGTCCTCCTCTGCCTGATCCCTGGCAATCTATTCTGCCGTAGTCGTCTGTTGGCAACCAGCACCAGCGCTGTGGTCAATGTTCGGTGCTATTTAGACAGCACGTTCAACTGGTTAATTATCAGTGCATTTGGTGAGTTTAGGCATATTGTTCATTATGCCGCGCAGATGCTGATAGTTTGCTGTTTAGGGTTTGAACTGTTGCTCATCACTGGCCTTGGATTAATCCCAACCTACGCAGCAGATGCTGGCTATGGAAAAAGAGCAGGTTTTTACCTTATCATGACAATGAACATGTTTGTTCCCCATATCCAATACAAAGAAGGGAAATCAAACAAATCTGATGTTTTCTAACAGTGGTTCTACATTTGGACGTGTTCTGCCGTCCTGGTTCTCTGACAAACTCGGCCGATTCAACATGCTCCTTCTGATGGCAGTTTGCACTCTTGCTTCAATGCTCTTTATCTGGTTGCCATTTGGCCTCAATTCGCTGGTGGCACTTTACATCTTCGTCTTCTTATATGGCTTTGGGACTGGGAGCTTCGTTTCCTTGTCTATGGCTTGCGTTGGGCAGATCTGCAGGGGCAGTGATTTTGCGCGCTGGATAGGAGCTATGGATTCTGTTGTATCTATTGCGTATGAACTATTCTACCCCCTAAACTGGGCATACGGTATGGAGTTTGCTTGCTAACACATCCTCGCAGGACGCTTGTTTCCATTCCGATAGGAAGCTCACTCCAGTCCAATAAGGGGCCCCAAGCCATGGTCTGGTTCTTGGTTGGTGCTTTGAGTTTGGCTTTAATGGCATGCAGCATTTCTCGCGCTGCCTACATGGGGTACAAATGGAGATGGAATGCCAGGGTGTAATATTGGACAGTATGGTGGTTGAGAAAAGCGGTTAGGTATATACTGTACATATCTGATGAGCGTCGAGTGTTTTTTAACGGCATGGAGACGAATACTATAATGATTAACAAAAGCATACCAAGAACCGTTTTACCTAACCAAACATAAATAAAACGGTAAATAAAATAGTAGGATAATAAAATAAATAGAAAGTACCCAAAAATATAAAATACAAAAAAAATGTAAAAAAAGATATTGAACAGAGGGGGATTCGAACCCCCGAATCTTTCGATACGTGAATGCGCTAGGTTGTGATCAACTAGAAGAATTGGAAGTTCTTGAGTCACGCGCCTTAGACCGCTCGGCCATCTGTCCTGATTTAATTGAATAAAATACCCACAACGTTATTGGTGGTTAGGAAGAGTTTAATAGGCCTCAATCTAATTCCCTGTTATATTATGCGCGTTAGCGCCGGCTACAGTTGAGCTTAATGTCGAATGAACAAGGTGAACTCCAAACACTGATGGGAAATGTTGTGGGGTAACTGGATGTTTAAACCCACTGAGTTTGTACCGCGATTGCAAGAGCTCACCGATGATATAAGACAAAAGACTGGTGGAACTATCTCTCTTGAGTAGTTAATTGTGGTAGTATTCGTATAATACATTTTTTCCGCTCCTTCAATCCGGGTATCAAGCCAAAATTCCAAGTACAACCCCTCCACATCGCCGCATATTCTTCGAAAATCAAAACGCAACCTGCCCAAACTCAAACCTCGTAGTAGTAATCCTCATCCAGGCCCTCCCTGGTAGGAATCAACCCCTTGCCCTCGCCGGCCTCCATTCCATCCTCAAGCCTAACATTCAGCAGTCGAATCTTCAACCCGTAGTCCACAACCAGCCCCACAAGCTTGTTCGTCTCTGCCGTAATCGGCGCTTGATTCAACAGCATCAGCAGCCCATCCAGCCACTCGCTCGCCAGACTATGCGTCTGCGGATCCAACGTCAGAATCACCCTCTCGACCTGCTCCTCCTCTGCTGACTCCGTAGGAACATAGGAGTTAACCGTGATCTTATTCCTCGTATTCCGCTTTGGCGGTGCGTTCACATCCTCCTTCTTCAGCGTGCTCGTGCTCGACGATATCGATGACGTGTCATCCTCCCCGCCAGCCGTCACATTCGACACCACGCTCGAGATAGTTCCCACGTCCAGCTTCTCCGCGAGCTCCGTCAGCGGCGGCGCATAGCCCGCCTGCGCATCAAAGTCCGCATAGTGCAAGAACCGGCGGTTGTGGCTGAGCCTCGCGAAGCGCCATGGCCTGCTGCGCACCGAGGCGGCGGAATTGGGATCGCCGCGGGTGGCGCTGCGGGGGAACCATGAGCCTTGGAGGAGGCAGCGGATACGTTGCTCCTTGACGAACTGGAGGGACTCGTTGTGGAGTTCCTCGCGAACTTGCTGTAGGTGGTGGCCCCACTGGTCCTCGAACGAGAACTTCAGGACCTCCATCTGCACCTCGCGGAGGCGGTGGTACTCGAATTCGGCAATCTCTTCCTCGGCTTCTTGGATGTCTTTGGTGCGTGGTGCTGAGCCTACGACTTTGTCGATTAGGATGCGGACAAGCTCTGCGACCTTGTCGAAATCGTCTTGGACCGCGCCTGTAGCTTTCCACAGGCGGAAGAAGGCGAGAAGTCCGGCTGTGTGAAGCCGCGACCATTGCAAGACCAAGGGCCGGAAGATCATGTCGTAGTTTTGTGGGCTTTCGAGCATCTGGTAGTATTTTGCGTCTTCGGTTTCCGATTTGTCGGCACCGAAGTGGTCGTAGAGGATAGCTGTAACTGCTAGACTGCAACGGGCAATCGGGCAGCGTGTGTGGAGAGGTTTGGAAGATTGTTCAAGCAAGATCTTTTGGAAGTTGTCTTCTTGCTTGCGTACGTAGTCTGTCAGGTCCATCATGCCGAGGTAGCCCATCGGATCAAACTCCCACGCTGGGCTCTCAGTAACGAAGCCAAGTCGTCGCCACTTCTCCGGGTTGTGTTTGCGACTCCCCTTCTTTGCCGAGTCGCTCACTTCTTCCACTCGCCCCATCTGTGTCACATGTTCTCGTTTCTCAGGCGCACTTGCAAGATGTATACCTTTCAGTGCCCTCCTATGGTCTGGCCTTTCCAAGTCCACTCTCATTTCCCTCCATTTCCTCAACAAGAGCTTCGTCAGCGCCTGGAACTCTAGTAAGGGATGCGCCAAATCTTGTAATGCCGAGCTCTGCATCAGACGATATGCTCCCTTTACGACGCCTAGGTCCTGCAGCCTCTTGATGAATTTCGGCCACTCTTCGCCTGTCCCGCTGCTCTTGCTTGTCCCCTCCTTTCCACCGTCATTTGTTATGGCATCCCTCATAAGTGCGTTCAGCAGCATAAGCGCATTCGCACAGAGCGCATGATCCGCAGAGTTGAGCTGAGACACCACCATCTCAAAGAACTGTGGGTAGACGGCTACTGCTGGCTTGAGCGTGCGGAAGCCGAACGCGCCTGGGGTCCTTATCGCGCCGCGTGTGGTCTGTGGGTGGCTCACGATCGCAACCAATATCGACATGGCGCCCCGGAGGATGTTGACGAGAGGATGTGTGACAATCAGTTCCACCACGCGCTCGACCAATTCCCCGGCCCCAGCGCTTTCGAATATCTCCCAGCCCATATCGACCTCAAGGAGGCGGCTCAGCGACTGGAGCGAGTATGCGAGGGTGTTGCCGCCGGTAGTCATGATAAGGCGGCGCAGAATGCTGAGCCCCCCAGTGGAGATGAAGACGTCGGCGAAAGAAGGATCGTTGATTGAGGACTGCAGCTTGAAGACTGCCATTTTGCGTAGGGCGTCCTCATCGCTCGACAGGCTCCTCAGGAGCGAGGGGATCTCGGCTTGGTCCATTGTTAAGTAAGCCTGGCGGACTCCTTTAACAATTGGGGATGCGGCGCGGGCTCAATGGGTCATCGAGAGGAGCTGGAGAGGAATTAAAGTTTCGTGCTCGTGTTACGAAGGTGTTGAAGATTTGAAGACAATGTTACTCTCAATCTAAGCTATGTCGAAATGTTTGGTGGGAGTCCGTGGTTGAATTGGTGTGACGGTCCACGCGGGTTCTGGATGTTTTAGTAGGGTCTGTGCACGAAGTGGGCTATCGGCCAACTCAGGGGTCTTCACGTTTATTGAAGGGACGTGGGGAAGGCCATGATGTACAAGCCAGGTCACCAAGACGCCACAACAAACTGGTGGAATTGGCAGGTTACACGACCTCAACAACTCTCGATATCTCATCTTCTTCCTTAGCTCCATGCTCAGCTCCGGACACAATTTCACAGCAAATCACGGAGATAGCTTCACACGCTAAAAGAGGGGCATCTCCAATGTGTTTCCAGGTTTAAAGGCTCAAAGGGGGTTCACTATGGGTTCGTTCTGGGCGAGGGCGGTTTGGCAGATCCGTTCTCATAGAGCTGTTTGGGGGAAGGCTGATGAGTGAAGTAACAAAGGCGCTAGAGAAGACATTTTGGTATAGCACCTGATGGCACCTTCATCTCCGAGTTCGAAGCTCCCATGATTAGATTCAGTAAGCTGGTACCATTATGACATATAACACTCAATATACTTCCAATGCTCCAGCCCAAGTAATTAATACATCCTCCTACTGCGTTTTCTTGGCTTCTGCGCTCTCCCTCTCCGCAATAAAGGCCTTCACAGACCTCTCCATCCCTTGACGGGTGGTCAAAATCGGCTTGTAGCCTAACCGTTCCCTCGCCTTCGCAATGTTGTAATACCTCGTCATGCAACTGAACCGTATCCCCCTAGGTGTCATCTTGCTCTTCTTCCCGATCAACCACAACGACGTCTCGACCACCGTCGCCAATGGCACCCCGATATCCTTCGAAATCGTCCACACACCCTCGGTTCCCTTCTTGTGGCCAGCAATCGCCCACAACTGGCGCGGGAAGTCCCAGAAGTATATAGGCGAATCGTTGGTGATGATGAACGCCTCACCGTCAATCTTCTCGTGGTCGAGCGGTGCAACGGACAGCTTAGATGTCGACAGAAGCAGGTGTGCGGCGAGGAGATGTGCGTGAGCCACGTTGCCAACGTATGTGAAGTCGAAGAGGTTCGTGTTGTCGCCGACCTGGAAGTTGGTCTTGTTGTTGTAGTACAAGTCCAGCATATTGGGCAGCATCTGAACGTCGCCCTCGCCAAAGATACCCGCGGGGCGGATGGCGGCGGTGAGGAGGTCGGAGGGGCCGGTGCGGTTTGCCTTCAGGACGGCCTCTTCGGCCAGACCCTTCGTCTCGGCGTAGTAGTCGGTTTGGTACTTGCCTCTGAGCATGGGCCAGCGCTCGTCGGCATTGACGAGGTCGGCGACGGAGTCGCTGATGACCGAGGCGGAGCTGGTGTAGACGAGCGCAGTGACGCCGGTCTCCTTGCAGGCGTCGATGACGCATTGGGTGCCTTCGACGTTGACTTTGTAGAGGAAGCTATTGGCCATCTCGGCGATGGCCACGGGAGAGGCGGTATGGATCACGACATCAGGCTTGACCTTCTTGAAGATTGTGATCATGGAATCGAGCGAGGTGATGTCGCCGTCGAAGTATTGGACGCCATCGGATTCGGGGCGGCGGTTGCGTGTTGTGCGGAGGTCGACCACGGACACCTTGCAGGTATAGCTCTCGACGAGCTGGTTGACGATGTGGTGACCGAGGAAGCCGCAGCCGCCAATGACGACAACGTTTCCAAGGTTTTTCTTAACGACTTTAGTTACCGGCGCCATTGTTAGAGATTTCGGTGGTTGATGAGACTCCAATGGGTCGTTGAAGCTATCGCGAGGTGGTGCTGACCACCGTAGGAGTATTTCATGAGGCAATCCCGGATTTATTAATATCCGCCACTCCTGACCCCTGAACAGCAGATTTGGGGTATCCCTGATTACCCGCCAATTCAACCGTGATTCTTTTGGAGATTTGGCTTAGTAGGATTATTGTATACGAAGTAAGATAGAACTGCTGGTATTACGGAACACTACAGTCACGCTCTGCCTCTCGTTCTGGACTGGAGATTATGGGGTCACACGAGAATACTGAATTAACCTAAAACTATCGTGATGTGAGGAGCAAGGATCAAATCGTAGACTCAGAGACCTCTTCATATAAAACATCCCAAATCCAACTACAACCTCACCAGGCTCGTGCCAATGTTCAGATATGGCTGATCCCTATATACAGGCCATGTTCACTTCGAGGGGGTCGCCCTAGGCCTTCTTTGGTTCTTTCTTGGCATTGCCTTCATCTTTATCCTCGTCCTCATCCTCGTCCTCCTCGTCTTCATCCTCGTCATCGTCATCGTCTTCCTCTTCATCGTCTTCATCATCTTCATCTTCTTCGTCGTCCTCGTCATCCTCGTCATCATCATCCTCATCCTCATCCTCATCTTCGTCTTCGTCGTCGTCCTCATCATCTTCCTCCGCAGTAACCTCCTTTTTCTCAACCGGCTTAGCCTTTTCCGCGGAGGCAGTTGACGCCTCACTCTCCCCACTCTTGGCGATTGGTAGACTGACATCTGCAACCTTCCAAGCCGTAGATGTTGGCGATTGGAGAGACTTCATTTCATTCAGTGCATGCTGTGAGACAGGCGGTGTGCTGCTTCCTGGCGATAAATTCCAAGCCGAAGTCTTCGGGTCCTGTAATATCGTAATAGGCTCGACAGTCTGCGGGGTTTCTTTCGTCGTCGTCTCCTTGATATCCTTTGCTGCCGCCTCCCCCGTTCCGCTACCAACAAATACTTCGGGCTTCGCCTTCAGTGTATTTTTCTTCATGTCCTTCGCCCTCTGTGCGGCTTCTTCACCCATTTGGCGCATCGCCAGTGTAATCGAACTGCCCCCAGTTGCAGGCGCCTTGGGAGCTTCTGCCTCTTTAGAAGCTGGTTTGGGTTCGGGAGTGCGAGGAATGGGTTGCTTCGCACCGGTTGGTAGCGGCGGCGCTGCCGGTGGAGCTGGTGCAGCTGGTGCAGCTGGTGCAGCGGGTGTAGCGGGTGCAGCGGCTGCAACTGGCGCAGCAGCCTTCAAGGGATTGCCGAATCCAGCAGGTCTCGCCGGCGTCGAAGACACCCCGACAATGCGCACATGTTGTTTAAGCTCGCCATATTCGTTCCAGTCTTCTATTTCCACCAGGTCCTGGGCAAGTCAGCGCAGTACATAGTTTCGGACCATATTAACAAACCCCCACTACCAGGCCCTCCTGGACCAAACCAGGGATCTTTCTCTGGCGTCCACTCTCATCTTTTCCCGCGCGCCGTCCCCATATCATGCGTGCCTTTTCATCTGTTGCGAGGTCGATAGCTTTAAATGGGATTCTGTTTGCCCTCAGGATGGTCTCGAGCCTCGATGTCGCCGTGACGATATGTGACGAGCCAGCGGTGAGCGAGGTATAGATATAGAGGTGCGGGTCCGTAGAATAGGACTGAGCCGGAGATTCAGACATTGTGGCGAGGGGGGTAGCTAAGCTCAGGGTGTGGAGATGCGGGGTTCGGAGTCCGAGTAGGGAGTTTACTGGTCGATAAGTGTTGTTGTGAAGTTGTCTGCTATGAGAGTAGGATGGTTCTCGTTCGATATAGCAAGTTTGTGACTCTGAAACGAATGTGATTTCTGCCAGCACATGAGCAGCGGTTGTTAGATCCTCCGGACCGTGCTTGCGTCTCAGTTCGTCGTGGTTGTTGCGACTCGAAGCGCTATCGCTTATCGCACTGCGCTTCAGGCCTAAGCCATCCCTGGGCATCACTGACGCCATTACTAGCCTCGGCTGGAACGGCGTTGGAGACATATATAGTCAGCGCAGGCGCCACTTATTCTTTCAATATAGCAGAAAAATGGCTGCCCCAACAGGAGCTCAATTAATAGCCCGGGCTCTTCACGAGCTTGGCATCAAAGTTATATTTGGCCTGGTTGGAATACCAGTAGTCCAAATCGCCGAGGAGGCAATCAAGCTTGGGATCAGATTCATAGCTTTCCGCAATGAGCAGGCGGCAAGCTATGCAGCAACAGCATATGGATATCTTACAGGGAAACCTGGGGTGTGCTTGGTAGTAGGTGGGCCGGGAGTTTTGCATGCCATGTCAGGGATTGGGAACTCGTCAGCGAATGCATGGCCTTTACTGCTTCTGGCTGGCTCCAGCGAGTCTCATCTGGTCACAAAAGGTGCTTTCCAAGAGCTGGATGCTGTCAGTCTCCTTACGCCACATTCAAAACTTGCGGTGCGGTCCACGCTAGAATCAATTCCTCAGAGCATCTCCAATGCCTACAGGTCTTCTTGGTATGGGAGAGGAGGGACCGGTTTTGTGGATCTACCAGCCGATGTGATACAGGGAGAAGGGGATGAGATATCTAAGGTTGTCGTGCCCTCACCAGCTCGAGCTGCGGGCGACCCAGAGAGAATCACAGCTGCGGTGAAGCTGCTCAAATCTGCCAAGGCACCGCTTGTTATCGTTGGGAAGGGCGCGGCATATGCCCAGGCAGAGGGCGGTATCAGACGTCTCATTGACGAGACTAAAATACCATTCCTCCCAACTCCTATGGGGAAGGGCGTCTTGCCAGATTCGCATCCGTCAAACACGGCCAGTGCACGTTCGGCAGCCTTGAAGGGTGCAGATGTCGTCTTGATTCTGGGTGCGAGACTGAACTGGATCCTCCATTTCGGCGAAGAACCAAAATGGAACCCAGCCGTCAAGATCATCCAAGTCGACATATCCGCCGAAGAGCTAGGCAAGAACAACGGCGACGCCTCCCTCGCCATCATCGGCGACATCAACATCGTCACCTCCCAGATCAGCACTGGTCTCCAAAACTGGCAATACAACACCTCCACACCCTACATCGAAGCCATCCGCGCCAGCACCGTCAAAAACGAAGCCACAGCCGCCAAAGCCGCAAAGGTCGACACCTTGCCCATGACCTACGGCCGCACCTTCGCCGTCATCAAGGAGACGCTGAATGCGCTCTCCCCGCCCGAGAACGGCGAGATCGTGTATGTCTCCGAGGGCGCTAACACGATGGATATCTCTCGCAGTGTCTTCAATGTCGAGCACCCCCGTCTGCGTCTCGATGCAGGCACCTATGCTACGATGGGCGTGGGTCTGGGTTATGCCATTGCAGCACACTGCGCGTATAACCTCCCCGACCCCGAGGCTGCGTCGGGCCCGTCGTCTTCGCGCAAGAAGATTGTGTGTCTGGAGGGCGACTCGGCGTTTGGGTTCTCGATGCCGGAGATTGAGACTATGGCGCGGTACACTATGGATATTCTGGTGTTCGTAGTCAACAACGGTGGCGTGTATCACGGTGATAGCGCGGATAGCGATGCGTGGTTGGCGCTGCAGGAGAAGACGACACAGGGCACGGCTGGGGGGCTGCGGAGCACGAGTTTGGGGTGGGAGGTTGGGTATGAGAAGATGGCGGAGATGTGCGGGGGGAAGGGGTATTTGGTGAGGACGCCGGAGGAGCTGCAGAAGGCGACGGAGGAGGGTTTCAAGGCGACGGTGCCGGTGGTGATTAATATCATCATTGAGGCGGGGCAGGCGAAGAAGTTGGTAAGTTTGAATCCCTTTCAGTGCCTGTGGACTTTCGAAATCCGCGCATATGCTGTGGATGTAACCATACTGATACGATATAGGAATTTGCGTGGCAGAAGAGTACGCAGAAGAAGGCTAAAAACGCCAAGCTATAAATTCCCTAATCTATATTCCCTTCTGGAATGCAATGTACATACAATTCGATACGTTTTCCGGGAATGTGCATCTATGTCTCGCTCCGTTTGCTGCCAGGGCGGCAACGTGCATGAACAGCCATCGTCGTGGTCAAAGGAACCAGGATATTTCCATCTTCATATCCTTCTAGGAGCCAGAGATGCCAGGTAACTTGTCTCTGAACTTTCTGTTGGCATCTTCGTTTACTCCTCTTTGAAACGGTCTCATATGGCTCAAAGGCATTCTCCTTACTTTCCTTCGTTTCTCTGTCTCAAGAACGGTTCCTACGCTACGGCGTGAGCCAACAAGCGCTGCTACGAAGTATAAGTTTTCTTCTCGCCCTCTTCTGGGGGATATTTCGTCGGTATCAGTTTCTCAATCACATCACTCGTATTCCGTCATGTCTAGAATTTAACCCACCACCAAAACGAACAAACCGCTCCATCAACACGATATCCAGTCACCAAACGAACAACCCCGTCCACTAACAACGATTGCAACCACACAACCCCATCAACACGCCTCCAACCACCCACCCACCACCCCAAATGTGTCTCTACTTCCCCGGCCCCCCCAAAAAGCCCCCCCACAACACCAGCAACTCCAGCACCACCTCCCGCTCCAAACGCTCCCACCACTCCTCCACCCCCTCC